>WSXT02192563.1:0-19597 GCA_011762715.2 Neuroterus valhalla
ATATATAACGCAATAACACGTCATGAACGTAACAAAATAAAGAATATATCTTTCATTGTCAGTAGAAAAAAGGTGGTTGTCATTAGTTATTCCTCTACAATCAATGATTTTTGGAGAAACTGAGATACTTTTAGAGAAGCGCGATTCGTTATTGTGTCATCTGGTCTTTTCACTTGAATGTTTCCTACATATAACACGTTTTGTTGCACTTTTGTTAGGAATGAAGAATGATATTATGTTTTGCCCAAACACTTTTTTTTTATTAATTTCCATATTTTTAGTATTTTCAATGATGAATTATAACAGGGTATTTCAAAATCAAACTTATGCTTAGTGTGATATCTGGAATTTCTTTTCCTACTTCATTGTGGAATACGAAAATCTGTGAAAAATTCGAGGTTAGTTGAAGGGGGTTCATATGTGTATGTAGACGGATATTCTGAAAATAAATCTTGGAAGAACACAATTTAAAATAGGTAATTTTTTTAATGTCATTAGAACCTTCGTAACTGATTCAAATGTTATTTTTTTATTTTCATTATTGCTTCAAAAAATGACAAAAAAATAAAAGTAAGCAGACATTATGAAAATCAGTCGATATATTATTTACGATGGAATATCCACAATCTGCAATCTTTTGAAATCTTGTGGAATTGGAATTTTAGTAGTTTTTTTCACGTATCACACTTCCCCGTAATGACATAGAATTTGAAACGCTGATAATTTCGGCAAAGTTCGGAAGAAGAATCCTGTAACATATTTACCCCTGACGGACTTATTTTAATAGGATAATTTACATTTTTATGTTTTTCATATCGTAAGAATGGAATTTCTTATTCTTTATCGGGATGCATAACTTATAAAGGGTAATCGTTTCGTTTTTATATGTGAGCGAAATTTATATTATGAAGATTGAAAAAGATACAGCAAGAAGCACATTTTTAGAAGATCACAAAAATGCGAAAATGATGTTACTTTTTACATTCATTACATATTTGTGTCAATGTTCCAAAACTTAATTTATGTGTATTAGATACATCTTAGCTAGGAAGCATTGAATATACTTAAATTCATTATGTCTACATTGAAAATATTTTAGAACTAAACAAGTTCCTTATCAAAAATTTGTTTGAACTCTAATCTGTTTTACGAGGGATTCGGCAAATTCAATTTTTTTTCAGATTCTTAATATTCTTCAAATAATTTTGAACTGACGTCTTTTTTTTGTAATTCTCTTGTAGGTTTTTTAATTGACCTGGAATTCGTTCGACTTCTTGGTATTATTCGAAATCAATAACGTCTCAGATGTGTTTTTTCCCAAAATTTAAAAATAGAAAAGTTTTAAAATATTTATATTCAAATCTGAACAATTTTCAAATTACAAACGTTCAATATTCTTTTTATTTTCTCTGGAGGATTTGAATTTATTCGAAATAAACAATTGTAACTCTTCAAGGGATTAGAATCGCACAGTTTGAACTAAACAATCTGAAAGACGAAACAATCTTAAGCATGTAAAAGTATGGACAAGTGAACAATATTGTTTATGGAAGTGCCTATAAAGTAAAAAAAAGGCAAAATACGTACCATAAAATTAATATTTCATTACGTGATAACTAGTATCGAATGCCATACTAAACAACGTCTGCTTTTATAGAATTGTTGCCATAAAAAGATGATTCAGTGCCAATGAAAATCCTCTATCGCAAGGAAAATATCAAAAATAGTATAATAAAATATTCTCGAATAATCTAAAATAATGCGTGTGTTCTACATCAAAAGCTGTAGTTATGATGAAAATCTCTTTTCCTGACTTATTGAGAATAACATAATTATTATCTTTGATTATGTTGAGCTGTAAATTTTCACATTTTTGATCATCGACATTGCGTGGACTTTTTCCTCAAGAATAGTGAATTTAAATTAAGTGGATTCTAAACTTGAATTTTCAGAATCTCTCAGCTATAAAATATTCCGCTTTCCACAGGAAATTAAACGATATTTGTTTTTTCTAAATAATGAAAAAAAATTGTTCTCACAAAATTACGAGTATTTTGAATTTTGACGTCTATTGTCGAAAAAATGCACTTTTTATTAAACTTCTAATTTCCATTTGAAAATTTTCAAGCAGTTTCAACTCTTCAAAAAAACACAGAATATTTTGAAAATATAAATATTCATTTCTGACGAAAAACTCACATTTGTATTTTTTGAAAATTCTTCGTTCAATTTGTATTTCTATGAAGAAGAAATCTCGTGGGTTTCATGTGGGCTAAACAATTTTCGTGGCCGAAAGCATTTTCCTTCATAAAATCTTTCATATTATTTTCTTCGAATTTTGGGATCGCGAGATAAAGATTTTCTGTAGTTTATGCTCACATAAGGAATGCATCCTATACGTTTTATACGGGCTCAAGCATTTTTGAGGACACGAGAATTTTTTTTTCCAAGAATATTTTTTTTCTCTCACAAAAGTTTTGAGTTTGTTAGAACTTCTTCGAAAGTGAAACTTTTTATGGCAAAATATTTTAGTACATCTAGTTTTAACCAAAAAAAATTTTTACGAAATTTCCTTTCAGAAAAAGAATCTCTTGACCACATAAATTGTTTATTGGTTCATTTGGATGGGTTTGGAATGGATTCTATCAGTAATGTATTAGTTCGAGGGCTGAGGCAGCCTTGAAGCTGACGAATACACCTCATTTATAACAGCGACATCCATCCGATTAAAACCGAGTCAGATGCTGCTCAACCTCGCTAATCGAACAAAAAGCCTTCAAAAAACCATGTGTCCCAACTCACACATCTAAAGAGCATCTAAAGAGAAACAGTTGGAAAGTCTATGAAATGCCACGTCTAGTAATGTTAAACATATTCTTTTTTCATCTGCTGAAGGGGATACAGCACGTGATAAGTTTTTTTAAAAATTCTAGTTTTCCTGAAATTTTGTACCTCGACTTTAACTTTCAGCATGACCTAGGAAAATTGTTGCAAAAATCTGAAAATTATGCGGCATAGAGCCTGAAATTCCATGTTTAGTTTGAGCCAAAGAACTTTGAAAAATCTTCATCGGTTCCTGAGATACGATTAAAAAGGTTCCATCGTTTCTGAGTTGAGTTTTAGTCGATGTTCACGGTTCTCGGCCGGTCTGCTGCTCGCCTTCTTCGTTGAGTCAGGACCGAAAAGGCTGTCACACAGAGGTCATGCTTGATTGGGGCTCTCTTATGCTTTTGATTCTGATCATCAGTTATCTTTATTTCTGAATATTGTAAATTCATAAAATTGTTTCAATTATTGTTTTTTCAATATTTACAAATATTTCAATCCAGAATTATCTCCATATTAAAGAATAAAAAACTGATGAACATTTTTTTCATTTCCTAAAATTGTTGTTAACTAGAATATCATTTAAAATGTAGATATATTATTACGATAGTAAACTCTTATTCAAACGAATCAAGCACCTAAATTATAAATAAATTATTCATATGAAAAACACTCAAAAATATAAAAAGTGAATAATGATGGAATTTCCAAAATTAATTTAATTTAAAACAGTGTGTAGGTGTAATGAAAATTATATTTTCAATTTCTAATAAGTAGTTTATTACTTTCCTTTACACAAGCATTTTTCTTACACAAACAACTCGCTCATTATTTAATTTTTCGATGATCAAAATTACAAAATAAATAGGAAAAGTATATTTACGAATTTCAAGTATAATTCACCTACGAGACCAGCAATTTCTCATTAAAAAACCAAAACGTCCCGTGTCCAAAAAGTTGCTTTCTTGATTTAAATGAGAATATTATAATGAATGAGTTACATTATCCAATTTTTCGGACTATTTTTCATATAAAAAATTTATTTAAATTTTTGATGTAACTTTCATCCGTTTTAGTTATTTGATGAGAAGTTGCTGATCTCGCTAGTGAATTTTTCTTGAAATTAGTACATATACTTTTTCCTATTTATTTTGCAAAATAATAATAATAATAATAATCGAAACATTAATTCAAAAGTATAAGAGATCCACAATCAAGCACCACTTCTGTGTGACATCCTTTTCGGCCCTGCCTCTACGAAGACGGCGAGCATCAGACCGGCCGAGAACCGTGATCGTCGACTAAAACTCAACTCAGATTCGATTGAACACTTTAAATCGTATTTCGGGAACCGATGAAGATTTTTCGAGTTTCTTTGGCTTCAATTGAAGATGAAATTCCAGGCTCTGTGTCATATAGTTTTTAGATTTTTGCAACAATTTTCCTTGGTCAATCGATCTCATAATTTCCGACGGTAGTGTATACCTACAAATGAAATACAATCATTTATGTCATTAATAAATTCATCGAGTAATAAAATTCTAATAAATCTTTCTTTCTGAATATGAAATATGATTCTCGAGTGAGTGAAAGAAGAAAATGAAAAGAACTAATGCCTAGATTTATGATTTTCTTTTCGTTGACGTGTTGTTAAGAGGTTTGAAATTTTTTCAGGTGGATTTATGCAAAAGAGAGTGTGAAGCCGTGGCCGAGGTGGAACGCCTTCGGGAACTCGCGGTGGAACAGCAGGATGCCATAGAGGTACTCAGGCAGGCAGTCAAGGTAATTTTATCATCATCATTATCGTCATCATTCTCCTCGTAATCGTGCTCACATCGCAAGGCCAATAGGTGTCCTGCAGTTGGTTAATGTTCGCACTATGATTTGAAGACCTGGCGCGCGTGCGTCCCTAGAGTTTTGCATTTTAATTGACCTCCTCAAGTTCAGTCATTCACGCATGTGTGGCATGGATTAAACCCGCCTCTTTTTCTTTTTCCTTTTATTTTAAATAGAGACTATGAATTTCTGGGTTTATTCTAGCGGTTGGAAAAAAATTATCGTTCCAAGAAGGAAATTATTATTTTCCGTTACTTAGGTACATTTATATGCAAATCAGCCCACCTTGTGTGATCGGAAATACCACTTCCAATATTGCACTTCTATTTAAAAGCATTTTACTAAATCTAATCTGAGACCTTTTGAACTTTGATTTATTACAAGAAAGAACTACATATTTGTCGACTTTCGGTTTTCTGAAGCCATTTTCTACAGGAAACTTACGTTAAAAATAACGTAAAAAAGCGACAAAAAAAACGTCAGGAACCGCTTAAAAGAAAATTAAAAGTGAGCGAAATGCGCAGAAAAAAGGATCTCGTAACCCATCCAATATAGTATTGTGAAGTAAGATAGTGCATTATGTAATAAGGGGCGAAAGGAGCGGATATTTTCCTGCAGGTGGGTTCACTGTCCGAGCAAAAATATTTTTGGGATTTTTGATTTTTTTCTTAAACGGGACGAAAGTAGATTTTCCCCTCAAGAAAAATCTTCTCGTGAGAGCAGTAATTACCCGAGGGGAAAATACAATTTTGTCACCCCTCAACCCCTCCCCTTACTCCCCTCACGTCTTATTTCTACTCCCCTCATTTTCCCTACTTACCCCTAACTTTCCTTCTCCTTACTTCTCTTCCCCTTTCCCCCTTTCCCCCTTACTTCCCTACTCCTTTCCCCCCTTACTCTCCTACCCCTCTCCCCCTTACTTCCCAATCCCTTTTTCCCCCTTAATTCCCTACCCCCCTACTCCCCTACCCCTTTTTCTCCCTTACTTCCCATACCTTTCCCCCTTGATTCCCCTTACTGGACCTCTCCCCATTCAACTTTCCCTCACTCCCTCTCCTCTCGCTAATCATTAGGTACCCTCATAACCCTCACTTTCCCTTTTTCATTCAAGAGTTGGACACCCGACCGAGATTTCATTTGTGACATAATGTATCACTTTAGGTCGAAAAAAAAAAATTAGACGGAGTATAAAGCCTCTATAAAAGAGGTTTTCGTATTCTTTTAATAATGAAATTGTTTAAAATTTCAAATTTCAAAATTTCAAAATAAAATTATTCAAGGCTTCCCCTACCTGGGACCTGGGGGTCAAATTTTACACAAATCTAATACCTTGTCTCATGAGAATGTAAAAATAAATTAACTGCAATATTCTCTTAAGTTTTTTGCGACGTTATAATCGTAGTTTTTGTTATCGTTTTTTACGATAAAAACTATAAAATTTCTTCTAATGCGGTTTTGGCGTACAAATCTATCATGATTTTTGAAATCATCCTAAACGCCATGTTTGACGTATTTTTGCGCTGTTCTAAACCTCATCTTTCACTTCATTCTCTATTTCAAGTTTCCCGATAGTAGAATCCTGTTTGTTGAAAACTGAGAAATGATATTGATTTTTTGTTTAAATTCAGGAAAAGGAGCGTAAGTTGGACCAGTTGTTGAATAAGAAAAGGAAGGAGGAATTTTACAAGCAATGGTTGGAACTAGAGCCTGTGGCTGAAGTTGATGATGAGGAGGAAAACGAAGAAGGTGACAGCGCCCTTTCCAGTGCACCTTCATCACTTTCACCCCAACCTGGAGGGTGTGGCCAATGGCAGGCAAATGGTGTCACAAGAGAAGCGTATGAATCTGTTCTTTTTGAGGTCGAAGAACTGCAAACCAAATTACTGGAAGAACAACGGGAATTAACACATGCCAAGAGCCAAGTTCGCGATTTGGAAAAGGCCCTCTTACAAGAGGTACCATTTGGGATTTTGACAATATTACCCTTTACCCTTTCCCTTGCCGGTGTATGATTTTTCATTTAATTTTTGTCTAGACAAGAGGAAGTCAAAACAGCAGAAGGGCACTTAGCGACAAGTTGCGTGATGCGGAGGAACGCGAATCGAATTTGATAGCGGAGATATCAGATCTTCGGGAGCAAAATGAACTCCTGGAATTCCGAGTTTTGGAACTGGAAGAATCACCCTTTCAAAGAGATACTCCTGATCCAGCAGACAGCGGAATTGTATCACCTGAACCGATTCAACTTTATAAGGTACTAACTAACATTATTATACTAGTACATTGCGTTCACAACAATAAAAATCAGTCAAGTTAGGCGGCAGGTGCCTTACTTCCCCTCAGTTCCCCTCACGTCCCTTATTCAGAAGACTTCCGTTTAGCTGAACTCTCGTTTAGCTGAACTTCCATTTACCTGAACGCTTTCACGCTCGTTTAGCTGAACTCGACAGGCCCCCTCTACCCCCAGAAGAAAGCAACTGACGGTAGCAACCAATTAGAAGTGATCTCTAGAAACACCCATGCGAAGGGGGGCAGTGGTGGGAATTTCTACCGAGTTCAGCTAAACGAATGTTTACGTTGCGTAGCGGTTCAGCTAAACGGAAGTCTTCTGTATTCCCCTCTCGCCTTTATTCCTTATATTTTCCCTTACTTCCCATTACTTCCCCTCATTTGTCCGACGGATAAACACCTGTCCCAAACCATAAGGGTTCCTGTGTAGCGATTTTCTGTTACAGTATCGACCTGTGTGTGTAGATATGAGAACTGGATAAATAATTTTTCGATCCTCTGGTCTTTTTTATAGAAAGAGAAGGATTTTCATTGGAACAAAACGTTTCTCTTGTAGCATACAAGCCTCTTCAGTTACAGTAAAATAAAAATGGACTTTTCTGTCTTAGTTCACATTTTGCTAAATATGAACAACGAATCTCTTGTTCCTTTCTACAAGCTTGGTGAAGTGTATCAAGAACTATCAGTTGCAATAAAAGATACAAAATGTTTGTCTTATTTAAAAAATTATGAATAAAAATTGTGGAGTGAGTATATCTGTAGATTAAGATAAACATATGAGTGCTCCACTATCATTAATATAATATTCACATTTCTCTTCCAATCCACAGATGAAGTCACTACACCATTTTTTTCATAATTTTCTAAATGCGACAAACATTTTTATTCTTTTATTGTAACTAATAGTTCTTGATAAACAACACCAACCTTATTCGGAGGGACAGGAGATTAGTTGTTTACATTTAACAAAATGTAAACTATAACAGAAAAGTTTTTTTTCACTATGACTGAAGAGTAGGGTAGTCCGAAAATGCATAAGAGGATTTTTTTAGAATTTTTATGCAAAACGTTCGGAAATTTGTCCGAATCCACAAAAAAATAAACGTATTTTTGTTTGTTTTGAAAAAAATAATATTTAGAGGCGGCGAAGTTCAACTCGTATTTCCTATAAGAAAAAAATTCACCATTTCTCTTCAAAATTAGTCATAAAATGCGAACAAAATATTACTTTTCGAATATCACCCCCATAAATCTGTTTTATAGGGTTTAATAGGGTTTTCTTAATTGTTTCAACGCTCCAGTTAAGAAGAGGTAATAATCAATTAAAGTTAATAAAAATAATTGATTGAACAATTTGTAAAGGTTTATAGCTATCTTCTTCTTTATTTAAATGAAAAACAATCTAATTGAACCAACAATTAAATCAATTGAATCTAATCGAATTTTATTCAAATTCCATTCAGTGCAAAGTCAAACATTTTCGAAAAAACCACAATTTTCTAGCACTTATCTAAGAGAAAATGGTTATAAACAATGATAAATTATTTAAATAAGCATGTTTGTTAACTCGCATTAATTATTACCTCACTAAGTGAGAAGTGGACAAAAGCTTAAGAGTTTAGAAAAAACCGCAACTTTTTAGCACTAATCTAAGAGGAGATAGCCATAAACAATAACAATCTGTTTTGTTACAATTATTTTTGTAAATTAAATTAAACATTAACTCACTTCAAGTGAAAAGTGGGCAAAAAGTTAAAAACTTAGGAAAAACCCGCAATTTTCTATCATTAAGCGGAGAAAATATTATTAGTAAGGATAACAAATTTTTTAAACAAATATTTCTTTAACATGAATTAATTATTACTTTAATATAATTGAAAAGTGATATAAAGTTACAATTTTCAGGAAAAAACCGCAACTATGTAGTATTAATCTGGAAGAATAAACATTTAATTATCAGTATCAAGTAGTATTTCATGTATTTGGAACAATCTGCTGTAAAAAAACCGCAAAATTTCGAACTTGATTCACCTAATATTGAGATTTTTTTCTTATGGAAAATACGTGTAAAACTTCATGGGACTTGCGTCACCTCTAAATATTATTTTTTTTCAAAAAAAAAAAAAAAAAAAGCGTTCTTTTTTTGTGGATTCGAACAAATTTTCGGGCGCTATGCATAAAAATTCGAAAAAAGTTTTTTGGACCACCCTACTGAAGAGGATTGTAATCTACAAACGAAACTTTTCGCTCCAATAAAGAGCTTTCTCTTTTTATAAAAAAGACGATAGGATTAAAAAATTATTTATCCATCTGCCTGGAGTTAAAGGATCTTAAAAATACATAATGAATAAAAATTTATATGATTTCAATTACAATTTTAAGGGCCTTCGGTTTAGAGCACCTAATATGGTATATTTAAAAAAATAAAAATTTCGATTGCGAATGCTGTTGGAAGCGTCAATTCGAATCAAATATTAATTTCTCGATTTCTCATCAGTCAATTCAAAATCTATAAAGAACTCTCCGCTATTTTCATTTAAGAAATATTTCCTAGGATTGAGAAAAAATATCTTTTCTAGTTCATGAAAAAAGGAAAAATTTCTTGAAAGGACTTGAATAATGCAGTCTCTTGGTACGGGATTCTACAAAAACATATATATTTTATTTTATGTTAAAAGCCCTGATTCTAAATATGTACAATATTATAAGCCTCAAATTTGTAATTTGTGATTCTTCAAATTTCATGTATTTGGTATGCGTTACGTTTTTAATTGGTTCGGAAATAGGTCAATTTTTGAATTATGGGGCTAATTAGTTTCAAATTTCTCACGCCGAGTACTAGAATGAGTACTCAAATTTTTTGAATTCGAACGTTTTGATTCTAAAATTGTTTGATTTTCAGGTAATGAAATCAATTTAATTTTGATTTGAACTGCTTGATACTGGAATCGCAGACCTTAAAAATAAAAATTATTAAATTTTGTTGGATTTCAATTTGAATGGGTACAATTTGAAAACGTTCCTTATTTCCCGATTGTCTAATTTCATTATATGTATACTTAAAATCTTCTTTCATGGCTTCCAATGTAGAATTTTTGTATTTTCGAAGATTCGAAAACAGAATTTTGGTTCCATATGAAATAAAATTATTGACATCAATGCTGATAAGTTACCTGTCACTTCACAAATTTAAAACAAAAAATCAGAAATGCTACTTTTCCTGTTCGGCTTCTGAAAATTTATTTTACATATTATTTTACAAAATGTTTAATCATAAATATAACGGGAAAGGATGACATTTATGATTTTTTTCATCAATTTGATTAAGTTACAGGTGACTCATTTGAGATGTAGATGCTACGATTGAATTTGAAACAGCAGAGTTTTGAACATAACGTTCATTGGCACATATTGGGGAGTAGGGAATATATATGTTTTTTTTTAAACACTTTATTACTATAAGAGATTCCTTCGAATGTGTCTCAATTACGCAACTTTGGCAGCTTTGCAATCTCATGTTGGGCAAATCTTGCGACTTTTATGATAATAATAAAAATGATAATAAATATCTCCAAAAAGAATTTCATTACAAGAATGTTCGCCTCACTATTATTTTTTAACTATATTTCACGTGATAATTGACAACCTTGCTTCTATCTTTTTTTCATTTTTCTAGCCAAAACCAGTAATTTTTTAATGTTGGGCCTATAGCCTAATTTTTATCAAAATTGGGGGAATGGCTCACAGTGGTTTACATCAAGGAAAAGGTGATCAAAAGTCGAAAAGTTATCGGAATTACATGAAATTTATTTTGTACATATTATTTCGATCCCTGATTCTGAATTCTTTGTTAAAATTCTAAAATTAAAAATGACGAACCTAATATGGCAACCAACGCATACTAAATATGACTAACTTTTCATTAAATCCATTATGGGAACAATGTTTCTGTGGGTGACTTTGAATATGCCATGAAATTTGCGAAATTAAAAATGAGAAATCATATATGTTGAAAAAAATTTGTTGGGAATTTTCGTGATTGTTCAAAATTTGTTCAAAATGGTGTTTTGAATATCTAATTCCAAATTTCTTATCCATATTTAATCTGTTACGTGGAGTATAAGGTGAACGAAAATTAACAAAATAATGCGAATAATAACAGCAAATAAATAATGCCACATTGTTTATTTAAATTTGGTCTCTAAAAATTGATCGACGGAGGCGCACTACGATGCGCATCAATTCCTGCCTTTTCGGCTTTAGTAATTAGCGTCCCAAATGGAAACTTGCAATTTCTTGCAAAAATCTTTTATGGAAATCAATTCAAGAATTCTTCCACAACAACTTGGCACTTCCACATTTTACGGTTTACCACGGCTACTTCCGTTTTTTTAATCGGAATTTGAATCAATAAAAAATATTTTTAGCATTACAACAATAATTGAAAAAGTTGATTTAAATAATAAATATGGATTACTTATTGCATTGATAAGTTGATGAAAAACATACACTTTAAATTTATATGAACGTTTTCCGAAAATTATTTATTGGTTTTAATACAGCACTTTCTAAAGTTAAGGTATGTTTTTGGTGTTGCGAGCGATTTCTCGAAAGGTTAAACTTTGAAACCAAAAAAATTGCTGAAAGTAATCACAAGTTTTTAATTTTTTTTTATGTTTCCATGTAGATTAAACATTGAAAAGTTGAAACTGATATTTCCAAAAAAAAAAATTAAGTCGATTTTTGGACTTTTGATCGCCTTTTTTTCGATCTGAACCACTGTGTAGCTGTTCTGGCCATTCTTTTCTTGTACGTTGCTCGCCATGAAGATTCTAATAGATTCAAAATGCCAAAGGCAGCTTTTACTTAATCCACTATTCGATCAGGGTCATATGTTACAAACATTTCCATGTTACAGCATCGTGTTGCAAATTTGTCAAGGAATAATAATTAATAATAAATTCCAAAGTTTAATGATTTCAACGAACTTCTAAAGTACTCAAAGAATACCCCATTAGGTACAACTATGTTGTTTGTTTGTAAGGCACAAAATACCTGTATTTTCTAGGCGGTATAAGTTTTTAAATCAAATATTTCAGTGGAATCATTATTTTTTTATTCACAATTATTTCAATAATACCCATTTGTTTCAGCACATAGTTTACCTAAATAACACGGGAGAGGGGAAGGGGGATTTCATTTCAACCAACTTTCGAGAGATTTTACTACTTTTAGGTACTACACTCAGAAAAAATGTTTTTGTGGAACTTTTCCTAGGATTCAATTTTTTTAATTTAAACATATAAGTTCTTTGAGTAAAACAATGACGTGTTTAGACGGAACAAAAAATTCTTCAAATTAATGAAATATTGGTTTGGCATCATGTAAAAGGAAAACTTTTTTTGATACAAACATTTTCCTGAATGTACGTTGTGTTTGAAGTAAACTCTCAAATTCTCAAACAACTTGGAATAATCAAAACAATTTTAGTCAAATGTTTGAACAGTTTGTTTTCTCAACTCTATTTACAAGATGCACTTTTCCTTTCTGCCGATGATTACACATAAATGCATTAAAATAAATATAAAAATGATCAAGTGTATAAAACGAAATGGTTACCTAAAAATATAAAAATCTGTCGGAAATTCGTTGAAATGAAGTGATCCTTCTACTCTTTCTGGCTAAAACATACACTTAAACAAATAAGTATTATTCAAATTTTTTAAAAATAATTGAAGCGAATTATTCTACTGTCATAATTGATTGAAAGTCTCATAACGTCTAGAAAATCATTCATTCAGCGTCTTATGTCTTGAAAAATCAAATGTTGAACAAATGAAAATTGTTCCACCAATAGAAAGTTAGTTGAAAAAATCCAGAGTATTTTTCAATCATCAAATGATAATCTTTTTTTCGTTTCGTGAAATTCTTTATCAGTTTGTTACTCATGGGGTTTTTTTGGGACTCATATGAGCGACTTGAAATCATTGAACTTGGAAACTCATGATCGATTCTTATTCTTTGAAGAATGCCTAATAAGATAAATAAAAACATGGAAGTATTGGTAACATATCACCGTGTTTGAATCGCAGATGAACAAAAACCAGCCTTATTCCCATGCCATTTCAGTAGGGAACTATATGGGTTTCGAAGTTACGGGAAATTTCAAACAATTTGGATTGAATTTGAAGATCATTTTTCTGGGTATTTAAACATACCTAGAAGGTAAGAGTAAAGATATTTAAAAAAAATGTCTACTAAGTATGAATAATAACCATCCCATCGGATATGCATAATGTGGATGTTCTGAAATTCTCACGTTTTTAGATATCGAATACCAGGGCAAAGACCGTGGCTATTAGTTGAAGCCAATTAAACCGTGACTTTCGCTAATCTATGTTGTGTTAAGCTTGGATGTATCCGCGTCGGAGACTATAAAAGTTGGAGATCTTCCTCGTCGCAATATGGTGCCTGCGTTTATGGAAACTTGAATTTTAAGAAAGATTAACTGGCGACTTAAAGAATTCTGGGAGGTCAGCGTGTCAGCGTTTGTTTGCATAGATAAAACGGTATCTAACTGCAAAGTAGGGTAGTTAAAAGTTCAATGCCTGAAAGAGTTGATATGCTGATTAGTTTTCAGGTGTTCTAGTGAAGTAAATGAAGTTAATATAAAAATTGTATTTTTCCATTTCAGGACCAATCGAACAAGCACAGAGACCGGGCAGTGGCGACAGTGATTCCCTACACCTCAACCTTGACCCAGCCAGTGTCTCCAGTGCCCCAAAAACCTCCACTGTCTCTCCAAGAAAGCGGAATTTTCGAAGAGGAAGAGGAGAACGAACTCGAAGTGGAAAGTTGTGGTACCCAGACAGAAGCACCAGCTGGTGAACTCCTTCAGGAAGTGCAACGATTGCAGGAGCTACGAGCGCGAATCCAAGAACGAGCGGTGAAGGTTCCCGTTTCTGTGACTGACACCAAAACCTGTTCCTCTCCTGAGGTCAGCGAGGCCGTGGACATCGCTCAACTTGAAGCCTACCAGGAGAGAATACGTGACCTGGAAGAGAGACTCAGTGCGTACGAAGACACCGAGGGGAAGTTCCTTCAAGAAAGACAGCTTTCCAAACAACGAGATGAAGAACTACTCGACGAAAATTACAAACTTACTGAAAAAATTTACTGGTTGGAGAACGAACTACGACATTCCAAAGAGTTGTCGAAGGATATGAAGACTGTTGAAACAATGACGGAAACAAAATCTGGTGTTGATGTCTCTTTACAGAGTGAAGATATTGAAGAGAGCGAAGCCAGGGGAGCTGGAAGAGAATCATCTGGCGCAGAAGATTCTAGTTCTCCTGATTCCTCTGAATCACTCGATTCTTTGAAGCCTCCTGATTCTCCAGATGTTCCTTGCTCAGATTGCATCAACCTTTCGAAAGATTTTGAGACAAGAATGGTGCAACTTGGTCAGACGGAGTATAAATTGAGACAGCAGATATCTGTTTTAGAGCGAAGGGAACGTGCATTCATGGAAACACTGAAGCAAGCGGATAGCACTTGGTTGAGTGTGCAGATGGATTACAAGAGAAAGTTTAAGGAGATGCAAGAACGTCTTAAAGAGCAGACGGAGTTGAATTGTGTCTTCTTCGAACACGTGTTTGGTTTAGATAAAATTAATCCGGGCACTTTAACTGGAAGCGAATGCATCAGAAAGATTGTACAAAGATTGACTGGTAAATTCCATCCAAAGGATGTTGTTGATGGAATTGAGAAGATGGAGGTTGAGGAAGGGGAGATAAGACAGGAGGATAATGAGGCTGCTGGAGATAAGACTGAAGTCGTAAAGACTGTTCAAATGGATGAGGTTGATGACAAAGAGTTGAGGTGTCAGGCTATTATTGGAGATCTATCTAGTCTGAATGAGTCATCAACTGAGGTGAGTTGCAGACGATTGTATTTTGTTTTCGTGTTTGTATTTATATTCGAAATTTTTTAACAACGGAATTCCTTTGAATAGGGTAAACTTTCGCGAAGTTCTTCGACTGAAGTGGCCAAAGAAACTAAAGAAGATGAAGAAATGGAGAAGAAATCTTTGGCTCTGAGAACCGTGGTAGAAACCGATGGCCCGGTGTCGCAGATCAGCTTAGTTCCTGAAGATGAAGAGCTACTCGAGGATCAGGCAGAGGCTCTCATAACCTGTCACGAAACAGAATCCGAAAAGAAGGTTAGACACAGGTGGAATAGTAAAGAGCGGGAGGGTTGGGTGATGAGAACATGGAATACAAATAAGAAAAGGGTCGGCAGCTTGGGGCGGAACAACCTCGGTGTTCGAAATCGGCGACTAATTTTGTATCAGGAAATTTGTGTATAGTCATCGTTTCTTAGTCGTAAGAGCTAGCGTAAGAGAGAGCTACTGGACGCAGGGCATGTCATTACTCGAAAAATATCTCTGTCGACTTAATACAGTGGGCTCTTCCCACTGTCGATATTCTACGTAAGAGTCTGGACGAAGGAATAAGGAGAGCACTAAACTAATGTAACTGTTTCGGAAGTTGTAAAGCATGCAGATGAAAACGCCGAGTCTTAAGAGCGAAACCGGAAGGTCAACTTCGAAGAGAGTTTCGTGGGATGGACAACGAGAGACTGCGTGAACGTGCTTCTTGATGTGTTATCATTCTTGAAACCCTGGCTTGTCAGCTGATTCGAACCTGGCCCAAGGTCAGTTTGTGAAGTAGTCCCTAGTTGCCAACCCTCAGACGCTATATTAAAAATCGCTCATCTACCAAGCAACGTCCGTTTCTTCAGGATCTCTCGCAATTCCGTTAAGGGTCAAAGTTTCAGCTCCATAGAAAAAGTTGAGCTCAAGTTGACCCGAAGCTTATCAAGCTGAATTGGGTCAACTTGAATTCAAGTTTTGTCTCTGTTCTAATCTCACACGTATCATATTGTATTTCTTCCACGAACACTCTGGAGTGTTCTGTCGATCTAATATTACTACTATGATTGACGCAATAATCTCAATATGTCTTTTCAAAGCTGGACTAGTTCACCGAGTAGAGTAATAGTGTAGACACATCAGCACCTTCTTACTCCTTACTTCATGAAGTAATTTTGTGCTTCTAGGATGAAGAACTTCAGCTTGTAGCAAGCTTAAATCTGGTGGTGGTGATTTTCTTCTATAGGAAACTTATCTTTTCCAGCTTTGAAACTTTCCAACATTACATCTTTATCAGAAAATGCTAGAACGAAGACTTGTAATTGAATGTGAACCAGATTTGATGATTCCAAAGAGCAGAATCAGTACCTAATGTTCCATAATTGGCTTTGTTGTATTAACTAGTAACTGTACACTCTAAATATCATTCTGTATACTTGAATATACTAACCAACAGTTCCAATAGGGTTTTCAATTATCTGATAACACTACTGGGAATGATCTATATTTCTACAAGTTTTATACAGCTACCTAATTTCAATCAATTCTTGTATATACTTCGCTGGTGGAAGAATTTTGTTGAATATTCTCTGATATTAAACAAATTTCTTTTCCAGAGAACCATAATAGAAACATTCACTGACTATAAAATCGTAAAAATATTGCAAGCTTCCCTTGAGAATCAACTACGGCTCCTCTGATAGGTACCCTGAAAATAACATCTCTGTTTCAGTTAATCAAGCTTTATAATGAATTTTTTCCTCCTTGTTGTAAAACTGTTAACAATTCCACACTAATGATTATAACAGAAACAGATAATTTTGAATGGAAATTGTGACAAATCTTATTATCAGAGAATGTTCCAAAAAGAGCAATTTATTAACCGAACCCAATTTTTTTCGCAGCAAGTAATCTACTTTCGGTGGAGGTGAAGGGCCAATTTTCTTCCTCGCGGTACCATTTAGTCAAATTGATAGCTTTACAAACGCAGCAAGCTTCACGTAATGCCCGGCTTGTAAGGAACTGTAGTTGTGAAGCATCCGATGAGGTTCGTAAGAGTCTATAAAAATGAAGTAATAATTGAATTAGTTTATGAGAACCCATTCAAATTCCAAATATCTAATGTACATAAATTTTTTTCAGGACCAAATGGCTGGCGCTGCTTGGTGAGCCCAAGTGACGACCAGAAATGGTACGTCCTGCCGCAAAATTCAAAATCACCTCCAAACTTTCTAGACAAACAAATTCTGACAATGCATTTTGAAATGCGTTTAGCAATCCAATCAAATGCCAATTTCAAGTACCTTATCCGTTACTTTCTATGACCTATTTCTTGACATAACATATAAAACATACTTAATAGTAGAATCATAAAAGATAGGAAAGGAGCTTGTTGGACGCTTTGGTGCTTCCATATAAGAGAATCAAATCAATCGTTTTTTAACTAATGAACATTCTAAAGCAGAAACCACTGACGTTTGTTTTGTTTATGGAAAAACTTGTAGATTTTCCAAGTTTGTACATACAATGAATTGAGAAGGGTACTCGCGAGAAGCAACCTGAAACTATTTAAATGACGAAACTGTGATTTTTAAGATACGAAACTGTTATGTAAGAGAAAATCCTATTATCATCGACAATACTTTATATATTATCGAAGCGTTCGATTCTGCAAGCAGTAACGGGAGCATTAACATGAATATAAAAATAGATGGCGAGATAGAATGCATGCGTGATAAATAGTTATTTTAGCTAAATGTATCACCATTTTATTACGAATCTCTGTTTGCCATTGTTTTCGTAAACCGACTCGATTGCCAACATACAGCTTTCTTGAACTTTGATATTTTATCGCATCAATTTATCTCTATTGATTTTCCTTTTCCTCATATTTCAAAAATATCCATAGCTACTGGTACAGGTCTGTTTTAATTACCTATTATTTTATTCTTTGAGAGTAAAAAAAAGCTGCCAAGTTTATAAGAATTTTTAATACTGCGTATACGACATGAGTTAGGATTTAGTTAATGCCTCTAGTCGATTATTTTGTAATTATTTTAAGCCTTCTTAAGATTACTATCATATTTTTGACCCTGTATATTTGTATGTAAATAATGCTAGAAGACGATGGTGCTTCTGCTTCCGACCATTATATCCAGCGTATTACTCCTACTAAAAGAAAATAGAATTTATGTTTGTAGTTTTTAAGTTAATAAGAAGATCAGATGTTATATTGAAAACATGTACTATTTGCGCACATAAATAAAGAATTATCGAAAAAATATATATTATACATATTGGGTGCAATTCGAGTTCAAAGCGTTTTCAGTTGATAGTTCAGATCAGAATTTTCAAAATTGGATCATCCGAAATCAAAAGGAATATGGATTGTATCATTTCTAATCAGAGCTGATAAAAATTGAACAATTCAATATTGAATTTCCAACTCGAACCAATTAAAATTTGACATTTTGAAAGTGGTAACTAAATATATTTCCATTGTGAAGCTTCTGAAATTACAGAATACACCAAATTAAACTCAAATTTAAAACTCTGAAAAATGGAATTTGATTGAACAAATTTTTCGACCATCAAGAAATCAAATCATCGTCAAATTCACCCTCCAAATAAGGGAAAATTTCGAAAAGGGTGTGGGATAACGGGGTTCGAGTGATAAAGAAAAAATTTGAAACAAAAAACAAATAAGTTTTTTACTTTTTCTATCACGGGATTGAGATAATATCTCTTATTGCTTTTGAAAGAAAGTTGTATATAGGTGAATAAAGCACTTTTCTTTGAATTTCAAGAACGATATTATCTAATCTTTGAATATTCGTTGTTTTTTTTTCCAAAATTTGACATTTTTATTATTTTCTATGAGAAATGATACCTGGGTAATTCAAACTTAGACTCAGGGTTGATGTGATATCTATTTTCTTTTCCATTGTGAGAAACAATTCCAGTTTACTTGGATAGAGTAATAGGCCTTTTCCGCAATAAGGGTGAGTACGTACTAATAGTTGGTGAATATGTACAAGTATACAGACGAATATTCTTCTAATTCTTTTTTAAAGGATACAACATAAAATAGGTAAGTTTTTCAATATCATTAAAACCTTCATACGAGATTCAATTTTTTAATAATTTATTAATACTTTTGGAAATGCCAAGAAAATGAAAACAAACAAGCATAATGAGAATCAGTGCATTTTTCATTAATTGTTAAGAAAATGAAAGATTGTAAAGTTGAGAAGTTTTTGTTTATTCAAGATGGTGCAGAGTAGAAGTAAAAAGTCCAACTTTGTAATTTCATATCACACTTACCCTTATCGAAACCTAAAAAATTCGATTATTATAAGAAAAACCTTCAAAATATGATTATTATTAAAACAAAAATTGTCCATGTTGAATTGTTCATCTTTTGAAACCTCTTATTTTAAGTAAGAGATTTAATGTAAATGTAAATTGTAAAATGTAAATTTGACAATCCTCTTTGGTTGAAAATGTTGTTTCCTCCAAAATTCTATTATTTCGATACAAAATGTTTTTCTTGTTGAAAGTTCATATATTCAAGCTTTTATGGTAAAAATCTATCTTCTTTCCCAGTGGACACGTTCTGTAAATGTTAAATAACAAAAAGGGAACATTTATACATAACATTGTTACAATTTTGTTCCATAACAATTACAGAACATAAAGGTCACACTGTTCTGT
>WSXT02192574.1:0-19596 GCA_011762715.2 Neuroterus valhalla
TATATAAATGAATGTTTGTCTGTATGTCCTTTTTAGAATCGTAAACTATTCCCATGAAATAAAACAGGAATAATAATAGCAATTAATGTTTTCACTGAATGTAAGTTCGTATAAAAAACTATTGATGTGACTTTGAGATAGATCAAGCGAGATTATATAAACATTAATCTTTCAAACAAAATCCAGGATTGTAAGAAATCATACGGTTTCCAAATGAGGAGAATATTTTTTCGGTTTCAATTAGGAAAATCATATTCTTTCTTTAATTGGGTGATTTTATGGATGAAACAAAATAATTTATCAAGTAAACCCCGTTTTCATTACTTTTCTCCTTAATTTTTCCGGAGAAGTACAGATAAATGTGAGGCGGCTGCCCCTGAAGAGCTGAAAGTAAGGTTACGTCAACGGAGGTTACGTCGATGGAAAACAGCATTAAAATTGCTTCCAAAGTTTTAAAATCGAACGGATTGGAAACTCCTTTTGCGATTCGTTTCCCCCATTCCAGTATGTATTGTTGTCCTTCATCCAATAAAATTTGTGAATAAATATAGAATTAATTGTCATTTACGTCGATGGATACTGATGAAGATACGCAATGTTTTCGTGGACTTTTTTTTTAATTTGCGGAAGAATCTCTTCATTTTTACGCTCAAAGCTCAAGGGAATAAGCAGTGAGAGGTTTCCTCTTCTATTCTGCGCAAAACTGGTCTCAAAAAGGTGTTCCTAGTTGTCAGAGGAACCCTGTTTATTTATCGACGCGACCACAATAATATTTCTGTGGACACTTACATTTGCATGCATATATTGCGAATATTGCATTAGAATTTATATATTTAAAATAAAAATTCTAATTATTTATTCAAACTTCAAGAGCGTCAAGAATACATTTTTAAATCACTTCATTATATATTTTTTAAGGGTCTTTGAAATATGATTCAGATATTTTTGGACATCTCTCAAAGCTATCTCTTGGGCACATGATATTTTTTTACTCCGAATTTCAATAATTTAATTCAATTTTTACTGTAGGACTTGCTCTAAGGTGCTAAGATGAAAAACCTTACAGAGGTAAGTTTAGACTGATCTTCGATTTCAAGAAAAAACTGAATCCATAAGAGTGCCTTCTTTTTGTTTGAAAAATTCATTGTGAAAACTGAAATGAGAATTGTCTAAACAAATTCAACCAGTTAAAGATATTGTTTTACCGGGAGTCTTGTTAGTTCCCTTATCTTGTTAATTGAGTTCGATGTTATTTTTAACCAATGCTTCCGGAATATTCGTAAAAAGTGAAGTTACATCGAGTGAGTTCAATTTAAATTATTGGGAATATCAAAATCTTTGATCTTTTCAAATTCCTAGCGATGCCCTTCTTGATATAATCATTTTTTTCAAGTTTGCCAATCAGGATATCAGATCATTTTTTATAGCATTGGTAGGATCTTTTTTGAGTTTAATATTAGTATAAGTATCTGATAAAAGAATATAGCATTTATCTAGATAATCATTCCTGTTCATCACTACCGTCACATATGACACGTGTGCCTCATGACACGTGTGCCTGTGTCGGTGTCGATAATGTATTAGACTCGTAACAAAATTTTTGATTTTCCATTATGTGCTGTACAGTAAAAGTTTGAGTTTTCCATTTTTCTAAGAAAATCGAAATTTCGTACTGATAATCTCATACGGCACTCAAAAACCAACGTTTTTTTTCTCTTAATTTTTTCCATATTGTGCGGTATTTCGCGTGGAATCTCCATTTCCTTCGGTATTTTTCAATTTTGAAAATGCTATAACTCTAACACTTTTCTCTTCATCGAAAAAAGTTATAGATATGGATTGTCTGAATTCCAAAACGCTACAAAAAATCGTACATAGAATTATGAGATCTTCAAAAAAGGTTCTCCAAAATTTTGAAAATGCCCCCGCCTTTTGAGCTTTCATCCAAAATAGCTGACTAACAAACTCATACTTTCTTTTGGACCGATCAATAAGTGTGTTAAAGGCCGATTCGATCCGTCCATTTTTTCGTCAGTTATAGCGTTTACGGACGGACGGACGCGTGGGAGAAAAAGCCCTTTTTTGGGACAAAAATCAGCCAACTCCTTAATTTTCAACTGATCAGAACTTTTTTTGTTGAAAATACTCATGAAGAATTGTACTTCAACGTTGAGGTGCACGCTTTTTGAATTTATTATTTCCTAATTCGTTATTCAGCTTATAATTTACAATTGGTCATATTTGCGATATTTACAAGGTCTCATTCATCAATATTTCTTCACAAAGGTGTTGAATTAGTGAAGTATCATTTTCCGAATAAAAATCTTACTCGTGGATAAATATCCTGTATTTTGTCAATTGTTATAAACATTGCAATTGATATAACTATAACTGTTGCATCTTTGGATTTCGAATGTGTTACTTACATAGGTTTTGTAAGAACAATGTGAAGGTTAAATTTTTTTTTGCGAACAAGCGCCATATAACAATTATGGTTGATAGTTTTAACGATTGTTATAAACAAATTCACTTATTTGGATCATCTGTGTATCGAAAATTTTACTTTTCTGTGGAATTATTTTTTTTTATCTGAAGAACAAGAATATTACACAATAGAGATACATGAAACAACATTTGTCATTGTCATAAACAATTTCTATAAACCAATTCTTTATTTGGCATATCTGTGTATCGAAAACATTTTTTTTCTATGATATCCTTTATATTCACCTGGAGAACAAGAATATTACACATTAGAGTCCCATGAAACAACATTAGTCATTGATTTGAACCATCTTTATAAACAATATTAGTCATCGGTTTGAACCATTTTTATAAACAAATTCACTTATTCGGCATTTATATGCATCGAAAATTTATCTTCCATACGGGGTCATTTCTTTTCATCTAAAGAATAAAATTTGTGCACAACTGATTTTCATCCAATAAGATTTATCATTTTTATTAAGTAATCATACAAGAAAATTCACTTATTTTAGTGTAACTGCAATTGGCTACATCGATCTAAAAACGTATTCCATGCCACATAAGTCAAGTTGTTTCTAAAAATTGTTTATAACAATGTCAAGTGTTGTATCACGGAACTCTAGGGTGTAATATTCTTGGTCTTCAGATGAAAATAAATAATTCATCAGAAAAGGAAAATTTTCGATGCACAGATATGCTGAATAAAAGAATTTGCTTTCAAAAATTGTTTATAACGATGACTAGTGTTGTTTCATGGAACTCTAATGTGTATTATTCTTGTTCTTGACGTGAAAATAGATGATTCCACCAAAAAAAAAATTTTCCGATGCATATATATGCCAAATAAAAGAATTTGTTTATGGAGAATTCTCTATAATAATGTCAAATGTTGTTTCATGGGATTCTAATGTGTAATATTCTTGTTCTTCAGGTGAATATAAAAGATTCTATAGAAAAGGAAAATTTTCGATGCACAGACATCCCGAATAAAATACTTCGTTTCTAAAAATTGTTTATAACAATGACGAGTGTTGTTTCATGGAACTCTAATGTGTGATATTCTTGTTTTTTAGATGAAAGTGAATAATTCCACAGAAAATGAAATTTCTCGAAGCACAGATATGCCAAATTAGTGAATTTGTTCATAAAAATTGTTGAAACTATTAACTATTACTTCTATTTGGTGCTTGTTCGCAATTAAAAGTTGATCCTCCACATTTTCATCACAAAATCTTTGTAAGTATCACATTCGAAATCCAAAAATGCAACACTTACCAGTTATATCCATTAATTTCTTATAATAATTGACAAAGTACAGGATATTCTTCTACAAGTTACATTTTTATTCCAAAAGAGGAACTTCACTTATTTAACACTTTTATGAAGAAATATCGATGAATGAGGCTATGTTAATATGGCAAATGTAATCGAATGCTAATTATAAGTTGACTAACGAATTATTCAATAACAATGTGGGAAAGTGAAAGTCTGTTAGATATATTAGATCTAAATTTGGTTCTTTTTTCCAACTGGTATGAGACTGATTTTCTCTTTGAGATTTGTTAAAGTATTTTCAAGAAATTTACATTTATTAATGTTTCTTGTACAAAATTTGTTCTCTAGACTCGAAAAGTATCCTTTATCTTCAACAATCTCCTTATCCGATAAATTAATAAACCATTTCTTATTAGGTTTCTCAGTACATTTTATATTACAATAGGTTTTCTACAACCATTTGAACTTGGAAAACGAATTTCCAATCATACGTTTTTCAAGATAATCCAATATCCACTTTTCACAATCAAAAAACCATTCAATCTAGTCGTCTATTGCCAGATGATTTAACTTTTTTCCTAGAGAATAAACTTCATTATCGAGTTGATCGACCCTACGATATATATCTACGATCTCAATCTTCAGTGTTTTAATTTTAAAATCCATACAGAGTTTTTGATAATGTCCAATACTACGAGGATGGTGAAAAACAATTTTCGGATCAGAAATATTAATATGCGCAGGGAACAGACCTTGTGATTTGCACCTAAGCGGAAATCTATTCTGATTTTTCAACTTAGAAAGTGTGATTGATTTGCGTAAATATGCTTTCAATTCGTTGATTGGCTAATTTGAGCAGATTTGCACAGGAGTGGAAATTTTGGCATCCGGAATGATACAATTTCCAACTAAAAATGTTTAAGTTTTTATTGTGTTCTCCACTCTACATTCTTGTGATATTTTTAAAGTAAGTTATCATAATGGTGATCTAGAATGACAGATAAGGAGGCGAAACTTCAACGAATACAAATACTATAAATTACTAAGAATAAACAACTCTTATGCTCCATTACGTCTCACAATTATAATTTTATTTATCATGACGAATGAGATAGCACTCTTATACAACATCTTGTAGAATATTCATTAGTTAACAGATTCACGGAGCTCCTGGAAAGACAATATTTTTAGGTTGGAGAATATGAAGATATGTATGGAAAGTTTGTTATTCACCTTGGTTATAATCCTCGATTCCACTGGTAAATACTATCATACTTATATCTCTAATTTTTTCTGCATTCTTGATTGTAGTATATTATTCCCCATTCGGACCAGGGCTTCAATTTTCAGTTAAAACTAAGAATCAGATTTTTCAAAAGGAGAGTTGATGATGTTGCGATTTAAATAGTTGAAACTGTGTTCCACGATACCCTTGAAAAATTATAGCGCGTTTAATATAGAAAAAACTAGGTGTCACTGTTGTTCGATCGGACTAAAAATTGGCTCAATTGTATTTCCCGTAGGTGGCACTCCTCACATGAAAAAGTAAGTTATTTTGACAATTATTTATCAAAGTGGGAGGGGCAGACTTTTTGGGTTCTTGAAGCAAAGCCTTACTTTCAAACTTTTATAACATTTTTCCTATTGCCTCAAACAAAATTTTACCTGAAATGTTTTGAGATGTTTTGATGCCAGTTTTTGAGGTTAAATAATATTCTATGGTAATATGATTTGTCTTTCTGTTCGATTTTCTGGCGAAAATTCTGGCAGCTCTTTTCTTTGCGGGCTTTTTCTGTGGTTTCTGTTCTTTTATCATTCGAGAAGATGGCGTATCCTTAGAGGACATAAACTTTCTGAGTTAAAGTTTCCCATCTTGAGTAATAAAGAGAGCGTAGTACTCTAAGCTCCGTCAAATCTGTTTTTAAGTAACTCGATGGCTGAGGTACGATTCTATTTTGTACTTTAAAAAAAAGGTTGGTTTCCTTACAGTTACTCTTTGCCCACTGCGAAACACATGGGTAGTGAGTATGTGATGTTTCAGGGAATATTTTAAGCTCAAAGCTGCTGCTTGTCTGTTTACATTCGCTCCCATACACAGGAGAAAAATTCTCGATTCAAGCCCAAAAGTGTGCTTGTTCCAAGGTGCAATGTGAATTTGCCCTCGGCAAATCTTGGGTTATATCACAAACATTGAAATTTGTTGCGCAGATATTTCGGCAGGCACGGAAACAAGTTATCAGTGTTATATGAAGTTCGTCTTGTTATGATGTTGTCATTATACAACAGCAGAGTTTGTTGAAGGTAACCAATTGCGTCACCTCTTGAGGCTTTTTTAGAGCTACCAACTGCTACTCCATAAGGATTTCGTCACAACTTCCCTGATGGTCGAGAAAATTCCTTACAATGCGACAGGTGTTCAATGAAGCCGCTTTTTGAGCCGCTGCAAGTACCTAACTGACTCCTAGATGTTCGGGATGTTCAGTTGTACATTGCCTGGAGCCGATATCACGATAGGATGAATGGATGCATGTTCCACATAGCTCCATATTGTCTCTGCTTCATGCCTCAGCTCTCTATACTTACGGATCTTGGTCGTATAGGATGCCTGCAGATTCCGGTTAAGTGGACAAGAAATGTCGATAATGAAAACTTTCCCGCTACCTTTTTTATGAACCACGATGTCTGGTCGATTGACGCTGATATAATGATCCGTCTGAATAGCAACATCCCAATATAAGATGTAATCTTCGTTCCCTCAAAACACGAACTGGAATGTATCTGTAGAAAGGCATCCATCCTGCTAAGACTCCTAGGTTTAGGGCAAGTTGTTGAAATATGATGCTCGCTACATTATTATGTCTGTGCATATGTCTACATCAGTCTTCATCAGTATGTCCTGGATCGCTTTCACGAATCCTTTCATCTGCGGAAACAGAATGCCCTTTTTCAGCCAAATATTATATGCCTCTTTATCCACTCCATATTGATCTAAGCTTCTGGGGTGCTCGCCGTGGATAGTTTTTTGTCTCCATTGCGTTTCCAATTTCCCTCTGGTTTCAGCTCGATATTCAAGGCTTCCGCTAAAGACAAATTTAAGGGTGTGTAATCGAGATCTGTTTCACAGATGGCATTGTAGAGCGCGACATCTCGTTTGCTGATGAAAAAGTCTTGCAACTGTGAAGCTTGCGATACACAGAGCTGCTTGACATCTACAATGCCCCTACCCCCTATATGTCGTGGCAAAACTATCCTTCTAATCGCCGGTGATGCATCCCGTGCTTAGTTCTGTTTATCATATCAAGGTCGGTGTTTGACCATTTTATAGGCCCAGAAAGTACGTGAGAACAGGAATAGCATAGTTGTTGAAAGCCCTGATTTCGTTGGAAGAGTTGAGAGAACTCTTAAGAACCAATCTGAGTCTTGTAGTGAATACTATTGTGACTCACCCTCAACCATTGTCTATATACGGTTCTCATTCTTGTTCCCCAATTTTTTCACTTCCAGTTCTCCTCGATTGAAATGCACTGTTCTGCATTTATCTACCCCGGATTCCATATGGATGTCATTTGAAAACGATAAGTGACGTCTAGTTGTCTTTGGTAGTCCATGATCAAAGTACTGGATTTTTGTTTCACAATGCATCATAGCACGACCTAGGAGGTCAATGATGCGTGGGCAGATCTCGTAAATTTTCAAAACCTCGAGCAAATAGTCATGTGGTACCGAAAGAAACGTTTGCTTGTAGTCAATGTAAGCCATGTGCAAGTTCCTCTGATCTTTTCTAGCTTGCGTCATGTCCACAACGTCAATGGTAACTATATCCAGAAGGATTTCGAGTACTTGGTTTTAGAGGCAACATATACGTTGTTCCTTTGAGCATAAAGTGCGGCATTAGATCAGGATGTTCAATGATCTTCTGGAAACTCTCCGCCAACGCAGTGTGCACACTTGTAAGGTACTTTACCAGAAGTTGTGCACCATGTCCGGACATGGAGCTTTACAATTACTGTATCTTTCCGAAACCGCTGTAACGTCTGAGTCTGTGATGATGGTAGGCTCCATTGCAGGGCCCTCGCCCGCCCTTTTCTTTTCTAGTTGGAATCACGCAGCGTCTAAATTTCTTCTGTTATTCTTTCTCCAAACACCAGACCAGTAGTTGACCATGTCTTCCGATTGAGGAACTGCAGTGTTCAACTGCATGTTCTGCTCCTTATTGAGTTCACGGTAGAACCTCCTTTCATCTTCATTGAGTTCATTAGAGTTAACTTCAATTCCGCAACACTACTATGATTTCTGCTCATTCCTACATGCCTTTTACCAATTCTCATTTTCATTCACCCAACATCTACATGCTCTTACCCCTGCCCTGTCCCGTTTTAAATTCCACTACTCTATTCTATCCGGTTTGCATTTTAACTTTTCCCTAGCATTCCGGCTCGCTGCCACCCCCAAACAATCTTATGCAAGCTGTTGTACCTCAAATCCGATTTATGTCCTATCAATCCGTTCCTTGCCTTGTCTTCATCTCTTCCTCTATCCTTTGCTGTTCTATACGCTGCATTTGCCCACTACACTTTATGCTCTTATTCCATCTCCGTTTTTTCTATTACAAATGTTTCATATAACTCTTCTTAACTTTGTTCAAAATTCTACGGACGTATGCTCGAACCTTCCTGCTTTTTTCCACTCTTTTTAGTTTCACTTCCACATTCCAAAATCTCTTCAAATGCCTGACTATCCTTTTCTCTATCACATTTCTTCCCAGAGCATAGAACCTAGTCAGTTTAAACGCACCACCAAAACCAAATCATAATTTTCTCATACATACTTCCCAATATTCTATGCTCTTTTCGTTTCCAGATTTGAAGTCAGTGACTCAAAGCTGACGACACAAGCACATCGAACATCCGGAATCTCATCCTCCGATCAACCTCGAATATTTTCTTCTCTATGCTTCACTTGTCCCATTATTACACTTGCACATTTCAATATCTCTCCCACTTGTAGATCAGTTTCTTTTCATGTTTCAAACGGGGTCCTCGGGTAACGAAACTCCACCACCAACTCCACGTCCTTATTATCGATATCTTTCTTGTACTCTTCCCCTAGCCTCCTCTTCATATTCCTATCTTTTATGATCGAGAAAGAATAAGAACCCTCCTGATTTCCATATCTCAGTTCTCATAACCGATTTTTACTTTCTGAGACCGATTTCAGTCAAAACACAGTTTTGGACATGGATTCTGTTAGTTGGTCTGTGATAAATTGGAGAAGTTTTAAGTTCAACGCACACACTCTCGAGGCTCCGTGATATGGATTGTAATACTAGGATATATTTTCAACTGAAAAGGCCCTCCATTGGAGGGCGAAAGCTTTTTTGTGCAAATAAAAAACAACAAATACCATTGGATCTGGTTTTACCTGTCGACAATATAATGGAAAAATAATAAATCTCAATTGGACGCTAATCGACTGAGATACGTAAAAACGTTGAATGGGAACATTGTAGCTGTCTAACAGACCTACAAATTTCCATTCAACTACTTTCTGACGGATCTTGTTGTTTCAGTTTAAGCCATGAAATATTGTATACAAAACGTAACAAAAAAAATTAAGAACTAACAAACGCGAAGCATGCAAAAATGCCCAAATAAGGAACATAAGTTTTTTCGTGGACTGTCGATATTAGTTTACGCTTGAAAATCCTTTACTTTTTGTGGAAATTTCAGAGTGCTCGAGCTTCGAACACGTGTTGTAGACCAATGCCCACAGGATATCAGTTTGAAGCTAAATTTCAACGCGGACCGTCGATATCAGTTAACGCTGAAAAACCCCATACTTTGTGAATGCGATCAATATATTCTAGAAAGTATTTCATCTTATTATTGTTTTAAATGAGATTTGTGTTGAGATTTTGGAGTGCTCAGGCTTCAAACTGCCGAAGAAATGAGTTCGGTTTTAGTATTAGACTTTCAGCAGTTTAGAAGAATTAAATATTCAGAATCATGTAGATTTCTGGCCTTATGGTCAGAACCTTATGCTCGGTACTTCTGCCGTGAGAAACCAAATTGCAGGAGACTAGTGTCCTCCCCTTTATGTAGAACAATCAATAATAACTCGTTTTGTTTCAGACTAATTTGTGCTTTTCTTTTTCTTTTTGAAATTTCCTTTGCACGACTTAGTCTCAGTGGTCACTAACGCTATGGATCAATACACCATCTTATGACAAATCAGCTCTTTGTAGCATGCTGTGCGCCTGTTGATGGTGTAAGTGAAAAAACGAAAGACACCTACTTGGACTCGTTGAATGATATCATAGAAACATGAGGTTATGGAGAAAGAATAATATTACTTCAAGACATGAACGGCTGGGTTTGCTATGCAACGCAAAGGTATCGACAGAGTACTTGGTCATTTTGAAGGTTCCAAAAAGACGGTGATGGAAATAAATTGATCAGCTCATGCACAGAAAAGGGATTGTTTATCGCACACACTTTCAGGTAGAAAATGATACAAGTGTATACTTGGTGCAGGGTCGAAACCCATAGTATGCATGGATAATACTGCGGGATCGCATCTTCTATGATGCATCGGAAGTATGGTGTGCTGTTACTGTAAGAAGAAAGTCTGGTGATGCCTAATGGAATGATGAAATAAGCTTAGCAGTCCACGAGAAAAAAGCGAACTCGAGGATGTTGAATATTAGACCTCTGAGCCATAAGGAAAGGCCAAGAATAGTAAATGATTTCAGGGATAAAAAAAGGATAGCAGGTAATAAGACTAGGTAGGAAATACGAGCGCTGAGGTAATCGGATTCCAGAATGCAGAAGGTGAAATGGTATAAGATTCGGACAAAGTTAAAGGCTGGATGGAAGATCTTTCCAGTAAGCTGTAACAAGAGTGAGAGAAATTTGCCGAGATGGTTTGCTCATGTTGAGAGAAAGGATGAAGATCGATAAATGAAGCAAGTGTATTTAGGGAGGGTGAATGGAAGTGTACCCAGAGGTAGACCAGAGAAGGAATGGATTGAATGTGTGAATGAGACCCTTTAGTGGATAAATATAAAGAGCCCAGAAACACAAGATCTTGTATGAAAAGATTCATGGATGTGAAAGAAGCAAGAGATGTATGCCAGGAGAGAGATTGATGGAGAGCAATTCTATGTAAGAAAAAGAGTAAAACCTAAAACGAACGATTTTGGATACTGATTGGCCCGTGTAAGGAAATCACTTAGTGAATTATTCTGATGGCTTTGCGGAACTCTTTGCACGAGAAGTCACAAGAAGTCTGTGTCGTTCTAAAACAGGAATAGGCTAGAATTTGTTTTACTGTGTATTGTTTTATCAGGTCTCACCTTCTGATGTTGCCATGCAGCCTCCTGTATGCTCATTATGTCTAATATTTCAATTAAAGCTCCTGTTCATCAAAAATCCTGCGCCTCAAAAAAATGTCTCAGACTAGAAATGAAGATTGAAAATGAAATCAGTATTTTTTCTGTTTGCAAAAAAACACGCCAAACGAGGCTAGAGCCAAATGAGTTGCGCTTACCCCGGAAGGGACCTGGCCTAGTGGTATAATAATTATAATAATAATGAAACTGATTTTATTATCTCAGACTATTGATTGCATTCTAACAACTGACATACGTACACGAATTTATATATTTGTATTTTTAATTACAGAATCAAGTTCTTCGAGCGAGGAGTGTCTGCCGATACATCCTGAGCCAACTTATTACCCTGATATTCATTTTTACCAAGATGTAAGTGGAAAGGTCCTCCCAATACCACCAGGATGCTATGAAGTAGGGATACATAGAAGTTTCATTCGTGGAATAGTTATAGATAATCAGCTTCGTCCAGTATATGATGCTCATGGCCACAAGGTTGTAGTATATGTACGTCACTTCATCGCAAATGTACGACTAGCAGAAGAAAAATTTGCACAAATTCCTTTCGGGGTTATGCCTGCATACACCGCAATGGCCATAATTCCTGAGCGCAGTTGATTCCAATGCATGGAAAGATATATCGGAATATCATTTGTATGTCAAGGTTGGATCAGGGAGATCATTATAGGACAATAAATATAGTACTCAATTATTTCCTAAACCCTAATCTGACTCTTGATGGGAATTGATACTTTGCAATAAGAAGAATATGTTATTGAAATACTGACACCTAAAGGACCTTAACTAATCATCGACAGCGCCAATTACTTCAATTACAGAAGGGAACTTTCCTTTCCAAAATTCACTTTCCTTGAACTTGGTTATTTACCTGAAAAATGGGAATCTCGCATGAAATGAGTGGGAAATACCTCACACTAAAAATTCAGTCAAATTCAGTTTCCTAAAATTTCAGGTGGAATTTCAATCGAAAGTGGTTTTTCATTCATTATTACTCCATTAAGAAAAATCTCTTTCAGTGTATCATTACTCTTTCGATTACAGCTTCACATAGAAATCAGATACATCAAGATTTACTATATAATAATACTCGAACTGACTGATTACTGATTGGAAGACGCATTTCAGACGGCACTCTCCTTCTTATGAACCATTGGCTTCCATGAATCCCTATCCTCGAATAATAATAATAATAATAATAATATTAATAATAATATATTTTCATCAAGTTGTCAGCCAAGAAACAAAATGTACAAAAATAAATCTTTTGCTTCTTGTACATCCGTATATTTTTCTAAGAAACTTTTGTGTTTCTGCAACTCTTTTCGTAGGTTCAGTTGAGAGTCCTTTTCACAAATTTTACCCATTTCGTACTCGCTTCACCTCTGAGTATGCTACGATTTCCTTCACCCAAACAAACTCGATCCGTCAAACGCGATTCATTCTTCCCCATAACATGACCGGACCTAAGATGACTATCTGATCAAATTTTTTGTACGCGTCACATTTTCTCCTACAAACTAAGTAAGACAATTGTTGGAATTTGATTCTTGTTCTCACTTGTGAGAATTCAAACGATCGTTCTATAAAGATTTAAACCAACTCCATGTTTGATAGTAAAAATAAGGTTTTGTCGTGTTTTGACTTTGTCTCAATCTGTCATTGGTCTTTTCATATCAACTATAATCTCCCGCGAGCGGAATATGAAGTAGAACGATGATTGCCTTTCTCCAACCATTTGGAACTTAACTGTGCTCAGCACATATATTCATTAACTCGCTTAGTCTCGCAAACAAATAACCGTTACTACTCTAACGCATTTCATCAGTGATACTATCCACACCAGCAGCCTGCCTCACATTTCTTTTGATCCTCATTTGCGTACATAACTTTTCTGATATAAATTCTCATTTTTAAACTCAAAACAAGACTTTCCTCTTACGTATCCTCTTCTGTGTTACAGTTATTGTGTTTCATATTTCCACCTGCATACAGTTTTTCGAAAATATACCTTTACATCCGTAGTGAAGAAGTTCAACAGAGAGGCTCCTTCCGTACATTTTGTGAAGGATGGTTTGAATTTTTAGAAACCTTAATGTTGACAAACGTGATGATCATCCAAAACACAGAGTCAATGGATAGCATATCTCGCAAAATATCTTACAAATTTTTCAAATCTTAAGAAATCAGGATTCAAATAATTCCAAAAGTGAATAAACTCTCGAAGTATGTGAAGTATTTCATGTGACGGTAATAAAAGAAACTGCTCGTGATGAGATAAAGAAAATACTGAAATTGATCAATCGAACAATCAAGATTACAATAGTGATGCAGTCGACGTGTACTATAGATAAGTAGATTTTGCTTCAAAGGCACCAGAGAGGCAAGCAAAATGTGGGATGCTGAAGTGCGGAAAGTAAAAAAGAAAAAAAAGAGGTTACAGTAGTGGAACGAATGGTACATATTTTTTGGTTGGCTGGAGGTGTAGAACGGGGATCTCAACTAAACGTACTCTTGTCTGAGATTTTGATTTCAGATATGAAAAGAAAGATGGAAAAAGCAGATAGTGACGAGAGAATAGTCAGATAAATATCGTGACTGAAAAAATACCTGGTTAGGAATAAACTGCGGCTCAATACAGAATGAAACTAAGGATGAGATTTATAAAGGGGATACGGCAGGTAAAAGATTAAAGGAAGTGGGTGAATTCAAGTAGCTTGGTTTTATCGTTGAGGAGAATGATTGCAATGTGGCACATATCAGGGAAAGGGTCATGAAAACGGCGGAGGTAGTAAAACAGGTATATGGACTGGGAGAAGAAGGTCAAGAGGAATTGTGAGAGGTAAGCGAAGTGGTTTTATAACTTTGAATCGCCAGTATTAATCTATGAGTGAGAGATATGGAGAAAAAAGGGAAAAAAGATGAAAAAGATGCTAGAGAGATATATAAGATTGACATAAGGGGTATATTGGGAAACGCTGGGTTATAAGGCTAAGAGAAATCTGAAAAAAATTAGGTATATTGATTCGTTTTGTTCGGTTATCATTTGTGTCTCACTTCCTGCCTTTTGTACTTTCCTTTACATGACTAAAATTTGGTGGTGAGTGACGTTATAGATTGATACATCATCTTAAAACAAATAAGGTCTCTGTATGATATGATTCCAATTACGGTACATGTTTGCCTTGCAGTAAGTAGTTGGGTAGGGGTGTGGAATGCCAGAAGTGTAAATGGCGTGAAGGAAAAGGAATTTGGGGATACTATGCGCATGGGAAAACTAGATATTATGTGCATACAAGGAACAAAGGAAAAGTGATGTGAGATTACTGAGGTGGGAAATGATCCCAAACTCTGATCAGGAGTGGATAACGAATCACACGGTAACCGAAGAACCTCTCTGAATATAAACGAGAGAGCAAAAGAGCATACAAAAAAATATGAATGTGTATCTCCTAGAATAATGTTGGTTAGAATAAAAGTGGGGATCAGAAGACTGTTTATCGTAGCATGCTATGCGCCTGTTGATAGTGACAGTGGAGAGGCAAAACACATCCTGGGACTCGCTGGATGATAACATAGAAACATGCGACTCTGGCGAAAAAATAATATTACTCCAAGATATGAAAGGCTGGCTTGCAGTGGAATACAAAGATACCGACGGAGCGCTTAGTCATTTCGGAGACCCTATAACAAACTGTGATGGGGATAAATTGATGAGTTATGTTTAGGAAAGGGATTGTTTACTACAGATCCTTGATTGAGGCATACACATGCATACTTGATTCAGGGATGAAGGCCATAGTATGATCGACTTTATTGTAGCGGGCGGAAGACTGAGAGGACTTGCAAAAGATACAAGGGCTGTAAGAGGTTCTGAACGCAAAACGGATGACTACCTCATAGTCTTAGAAATACACCTATGTCGAGGCCCCTATGTTATGGCCCCAAAAATTGGAAGAACAAACTTATTGCATCAAGTTCTAGGTCAGCCCTTAAGAAGTTAACTGCAATGTTCACGGACCGTCGGCAATTTTTTTTGATTTTATACACAGTTAGAACCCGAAATAACTCCTCTGATTGAGGAGTTATTATCCTCATTTCCGCTTATTGTCCGCATTCTAATACGTGAACGAATTCTTATACGTGAACGAATTCATCCAATTTTATTTTTGCTTACATAATCATGTTATTAATTTTTACTAAGATGTGAGTGGTAAGGTTCTTCTAATACCACTAGGATGCTATGAAGTAAAGATACATCAAAGTTTCATTCGTGGAATAGTCATAGATAATCAGCTTCGTCCAGTCTATAAGGCTAAAGCTCACAAGGTTGTAGTATATGCACGTCACTGTATCGCTAATGTAAGACTAGAAGATGAAAGATTTGCAAAAATAAATTTCGGTGTTAGGTCTACATATACTGCAACAGCAGTAGCTGACTTGATCAAAATTGATACTTTGGGATAAGAAGAATTTGATATTAAAATATTGATACCTCAAAGACCTTGACGAGTCATGGACAGAGCGAGTTGCTTCAACTATACTAGGTAACTTTTCTAGCCTGATATCAAACCGATCGCTCAGTTGTCCATTTACTCTCGCACTTTCTTTGCTACCTTTATATATTGCTCATATTGCTTCTAGAAACCACCCAGTCACTCCATATCCTTTTAGGACCTCCCAGAGTTTAGATTGATTCACCTTGCCGGAAGCTTTTTCCAGATCAATAAATGCACAGAAAATTTTTTTGTCCAATTTTAAGCTTTTTCTGTGATCGGTCTCAAGTTAAATATCTGATCCGTACATGATCCCTGGCATCAATCCATATTGAGCTTCCCAGGTCCTTTCGTTTGCTACTCCCGCGACTTTATTAATGAATATTCTGGTACATATTTTTCTCAGAGTACTTAGTAGGCTAATCGCTCAATAGTTATTACAATCCTCTGGACCACCCTTTCCCTGCTAGATTGGGACAGTAATTGCTCTTTCTCCAACTACTCGGAACTTCGCTGTCCACAGCACACTTAATTATAAATTCACACAACTACACAAATAAATATGTCATCGAACATAAGCATTTCAGAGGAAGTACCATCCACACCGGCACCCTTACCATTCTGAAGCTTTTAAACTATGGAAATAATGTCGTCGATACCGATTTTGCTTCCGCCAATTACATCGGAATTTTCTAACGTATGTCAAACGTATGTCTAACGTGGCTTCACCTTCATACAGCTGCTTAAAAAAATCCCGCAAACAGCATATCACTTTGCCCGAATCCCATACCATTCCACCATCAGCATTCTTAATACCTACTACCTCAGTGCTAGTATTTCCTATCCTAGTCTTCTCAACCCATTCCCAGAATGGTTTTCATTTCCTTCGAAATCATTTTGCATTTCGGTATGAATTGAAATGCAGGAAGAGAATTTCCCGACGGATGCAATGATTTAAATTAACCAAGAAATACTTAATATTCAGAAATAATATAATTTCAACTTCGAAAAAATTGCTCTCACTTTTCAGCACTAAGGAACTTCTTCATTTTACGTTCAAAAACTTGCCGCTCCCTAAACTTTTTCTATTCCGTTGTATTCAGTACAGTGAAGCTCAATGCGAATCACTGAATCAAGATTACAATAGTGATGCAGTTAACACGTACAGAAGATAAGTAGATTTTTCGACAAAGGTACCAGAGAGGCAAGAAAAAGGTATGATGCTGAAGTACGGAAAGTAGAAAGGACAAAAGAAGATGTAAGAGTGGGGAAACGAATAGGATATATTGTTCGGTTAGCTACAGGTGTAAGACAGGGATTTCTGCTGAACCTACTCTTGTTCAATATTTGTATTTCACATTGAAAGTGGGAGGTGGAGAGGAGAAGGTTGGAAGAAGTAGGGCTCAGTTTATGAAGGGGATACGAAAGGTTAAAAGTTAGAGGAAGTGGGAGAATTTTCATATCTTGGTTTCATTTTTGAGGAAAATGAGGAAAATGTGGTGCATATCAGGAAAAGGGCTATGAATGCTGCGGAGGTGAAAAAACAGGTATAGGGAATGGAAAAAGAAGGTCCAGAAAAAAATTGAGGAGTAGATGGAAAGATCTTACTTCCTGAGTAACCTTATAATGTCTTTCTTCGTTTGGTATTATGCAGATTCGAAATAATAGAATTTCCTATTCAAAAGTTTTTAATTAAGATTGGGAAACGCAAATTTAACTTCAATAAAAATACTATTAATAGCACAGGTAAATGAAATTCACTCGTGTACCAAGCCTGACAATCGTGAATCATTAAAATGAGAAATGAGATAACACTCTTATAAAGCTTCTCGCATATTAATCATTGGTCACAAGATTCAAGAAATTTTTTCAAACGCAGTATCTCTTATGTAAAGAGTATGAAGATCCATATCGGGAGTCTCTTTTTCATCTCAGTGTTATTACTTGACTCTATTGGTAAACATAATACTATCATACTTATAACTAAGACTTTTCATTCGATTTGTAATTGTATTATATTATTCCTCATTCGATTTTTTTCACGTAATCAAATTGAAAACGTCTGTATTAGTATGTTTTTTGCAAACCTGCTTGGCCTCAACAATAATTTCTTTTTATTTATATTAAACAATTTTTCGTTTTATGCACAATAAGTTAAATATTCTATTATTTCTAACATTAGTATAATTATCATTATTATTTGAATATATATTAGAGATCATTCTAATATTTCGTTCACAAACATTTTAGTAAGTTTACCAAACAAAATGTATAACTACTATATAAAGATGAAATTCTACCTTCATTACTGCACGATATTACGTGAATATTTGATTATTATTATTATAATAAAAGGCTTATTATATAGGTGACGTTGGATTAGGAAAAATCTTTTTTGCTGAAATATTTGTCCGATATGCGAACACATGATATACTCTGTTGTATTACAAATTTTCTTCACGAACTTCCAGCTACAATCTGATTTCTTAATTGATTTACTTTCCAATCACACACGACCCAACCATGGTCACACTTATATTGGAAATTGTCGTTACGATAAGCGAGAGCACTACTAGAAACTGCTCCTCAAATCGAAACATTTTAACTTTTTTTCAATCTACTATAATGCAGCATCGTTCTTTAAGAAAGGAATAAAAAGAGGGAAATTGGTGAAGAGGGAAATATTTCGTATAGAAATATTCAATTCTTGATAATTTATCAAAAAAATTATTGTAATAAGTGATGATAACATTAGTAGTTGATAGTAACGATTGCACTTTGTCAAAACTTGGGTGTACATTGGGCCATTATTAATAGACGAAGTCTCGGCACAAAGGTAGACAACCCAAGCCTGTTCCAACGTTCGACCACTACAGTTTGTTATAACTGGCTCAATTTGGTGCCAATGGTAAAGTAATTTCCTTCAGTATTCAGCTGAAACCTTCTATGCGAAACTATCGGTCCCTTCTCGAACACACAAATATGACCGCGACAGATATTCGTAAATACACCGAAACACACGCAGAAACATCACAAGGAGCTTATCCAACCTCGCAAGAATAGAAAAAATCGAAGAACAAAGGGTATGCTTGGAAAATATTCATTTGACGTGTTTTAACAAATTGCCAAACGAAATGAAGCCATCAACACTGTGTTCCTTCTTCTCAATATTGAAACGCACTATTAATGTTAAGCACCATGCCAACACAAGTAGCTACGAAGGATGAGTTTCTTCCAGCAGGCCAGGAACCCAAAAAGAACAAATGGAGACTGGCTTCAAACTAAACTAAAGAGTGCACTCCTAGCAGTGCCGCGATCAATCAATATCCAATATGAGGAACTTTTGATCCTCGGATATCCAGAAGGATAGGGGAACACAAAGGTGGAACGTCAAGCTCGAAGATTTTCGCAGAGGAGATAGAGAGAGGTTTTGCCGTGGCAGCACTGGCAAAACGACTGAACTATGGATCTTATATACGACGATGATAGAAAAACACAGAAGTGCAATACTTAAGGCCAAGAAAGATAGCTAGACCAATTTTTGTGCAGACATATCAAGAGAGGAGCAAAGACGGCAAGGCTGAACAAGCTGCTTACATGAAATGGGGTTGCTATTCCCGGTACTCGAAAATTGCACATCTGAAGAAAAAGAGGCAAAACATCTGGAGCCCTGTGTAGTCTTTTACCTCTAACAAGTCCCCCGGTTTCAGATTAGTATATTACATGGCGAGTGGCGAATGGCGCAGATTACTGACGAGTGTGGAGTTGCTTTCCCGAGCGAAGGGAGGGGAAGCACCACACGAGTTAGTGATCTCCGACATTCGCCACTCGCCATGTACGATATTTTTCATATCAAGTGCATCGAAAACTCGACTTTCGACGATTCTTGAGTGATAGCGAAATGAGGGAAATTAGAGTTTTAAGGTTATG
>WSXT02192585.1:0-19595 GCA_011762715.2 Neuroterus valhalla
TGAGCAGATAGCTTTTCTCGATTTTCTCAGTTCGAGTCAGATTGGACTTATGTATCTTTTTAGTTTGTACGGCAGAAAATGGGACTCTTTCAAATAAAAAACGCTTACAATAAAATAAAAAACATAATAATGTAGAGGTATTAAATGGTATAATTTAAATAGGTTCAATTCTAAGGGGCTGCAAAATTAGGCACTACGTATCTCAAAATGAACCATTAAAAATGGTAAAATATCAAATCAGAGGTCCCCAATATTGTTTAATTTCAAATTGTAACAGTAAACCATTGATACATTTTTTTTAAATGATCTAATTTCAAAGAACTCCAATTAAATCATGTTTGTAATTAATTAACTTTAAACGTTTTATGTTCTGTACAAATTTTGAACTTCAAGCGCTTTTATGTTTTATTCTTCAAATCTTCAAAATTGCGTTTGAACATCTTTTAATTTAAAAATGAACGATTAGAAATGAAGACTGAAGAATGAAAATTTTTAGTTCAAATAAAGGCATCTACAAGATTCCCAATGCATGTTACCCAGATTCTTTAAATATCGAGTTCACCAAAATTTGAATTCTTTCGAATTCCAATGCTCTCAGATTCATGCGCTTTCAAATGTAAACGCCTTTGAAGCCTGGATAAATTCGAAACTAAATGAAATCAAATTCATCAAGGAAACGAATGAATATATTATAAATGTAAAATTACGATAAAAAAATGTTGCGTAATGATCCTTGTTCTTAAAAATAAATGCAGAACGATTCGTTTTTTTGTTTTTTTTTTCTTTAACTGAATAATATTCTAGCTCCATTAATTAAAATTCAAAGCCTCAAAATTGATAAATCAAAAACAATAAGGTTGAGCTGAAATATTTTAACACAAGACGAAAGAACTAATAGATCAAGGTGGCGATCCGGCGGAAGATTTCTAATTCCTGGTCATTTTCCGGTTCTTCCCGGTCATTTTTTCAATTTTCGCGGTCGAATAGGAGTAATATATTTATATTTATCGCAAAACGCAAACCTTTATCTTTATTCATGACATTCATTTTAAACATTCTTTAACATAACAGGTCAAACATTGCAAAATAAATGAATGTTGAGAAGAATAATCTAATTTTCAACAAAAAAATATAATTTTTCTATAAAAATTGAAACATTTAAACTTACAATTGAAAAAATCAATTTACGACGAAAAAACAGATTTCCAAAAAAAAGGTCATTTTTCAACCAATGCGATGAATTTTCAAATAACGTCATAAATCTTCAACCAGAAGAGTTAAATTTCAAAACAAGAAGATGAATTCACAACTAAAAAGACAAATATTTAACTGGAGCACTTGGAGGTGAATATTCAAACAAAAAGAATAGTGTCTAAATAGAAAGAACCATTTTCTAAGAAAAAATATAATGTTTATAGAAAATAGTCGAATTTCATAGTAAAAAAAAATCATTTTCAACCAAAAATGTAACAGGCCGAATTCATTTCCAGTCGGGCAGGCTGTGTAAGCTCAAGTCGCAGAATCGTTCCAAAATAAAATATGTTGTTTTTCAAAGGATTTTAGACGACACGTATTTTACCGATTTGATAAAAAAAATTTTTTTTGACAAACTTAGGAGCATTTGAACTTTTGATGCTTGTGATGTCGTTCATCGGAAATTTATCGAAAAAAATATTCTAAGTCTTCTAGTATTTGAACAAATACAGATATTTGGCATATCTTTTTGGATTCCTATAGATCTTATTATTCTGTTTCAAATTCCATGAGAAAATTGTGAAAACTCTGAAAATTGACAAAATGGCGGCGGTTTTTTTGAGAATTTTCAAACTCAATTCTCTCAAAAAACCCAGCGTTTTTTTTCTGTTGATTTTTTTTTATGTTAGTACGAATACAGACAAGATATTCCATATGAGTTTACCTTGTGCCCGCGTCTTGGAAAAGAGAAAGAATTTTTTTTCCTCCAAAAGAATAAAAATTCACGATTTCTGCAGAAACAAGAAGAGATGTGAAAAAGGTTCGATGATCAAAGTTATTCCTCTAAAAAAGTTCTACAAAAATGTTCTTAAGCGATTTTTTCTATCTAGCGTCATTATTGAAATATTCGCCGAAATTGAATGTAACATAAATCAGGTAAACAAGAAAAGTAAATATTGCTTTTTTTTCGACTGTTTACATTTTAAGTGGGACATTGTTTATAAAAATTGGTATCTCCTCTTGATTTAAACCCTACCTAATTATTTATGTCAGTGGTAAATTGCATTTATTCACATTTCAGCAAATATTTCAATAACGACGCAAGATAGAAAAAATCGTTTAGAAACTTTTTTGTAGAATTTTTTTGAAGGAATAACTTTGATTATTGAACCTTTTTCGTATTTCTTCTTTTTTCTGCAGAAATCGTGAATTTTTATTCTTTTGGAGGAAAAAAAATTATTTCTCTTTTCCAAGACGTCGGGCACAAGGTAAACTCATATGGAATATCTTGTCTGTATTTGTACTATTCTTGAAAAAAAAATCAACAAACGCTGGGGTTTTCGAGAAAATTAAGTTTGAAAATTCTCAAAAAAACCGCCGCCATTTTGTCAATTTTCAGAGTTTTCACAATTTTCTCATGGAATCTGAAACAGAATATTAAGATCTATAGTAATCGAAAAAGATATGCCAAATATCTGTATTTGTTCAAATACTAGAAGACTTCGAATATTTTTTTCGATAAATTTCCGATGAACGACATCACGAGCATCTAAAATCCTTTGAAAAACAACAGATTTTATTTTGCAATGATTCTGCGACTTGAGCTTACACCGCCTACCCGACTGGAAATGAATCCGGCCAACAGTAACATTTTCAGTTTAAAAAACCAATTTTAAATCCAACATAAGTGTTTCATACTAAAAAAAGAATCCTTAACTTAAGGAGTTAAGTTTCCAAACAGATAAATGAACTTTTACTGGAAAAGATTGATAAATGCAAATTTGATTAGTCAAATTTAAAATTAAAAAAAAAGATAAATCTTTAACCAAACAAATAGATTTTTAAAAGAAATTATGTAATTTTCAATTGGAATAAGGTAAATTTTAAGTTTAAAAAAATTACTTGTAGCAAGAAAAACTAACTGGCAAACAAATTATTAAATTTATACACAAAATCATGAAGAATCAAATGAACTTGTAAATTTTTAACTAAAGTAGTTGAATTTTAAACAGGAAAGATGAATTATTAATTGAAATGATGAACATTAAACTAGAATAGTTCCATTTTTGACAACAAAATTTCAACCAAATAATAAAATTTTTCAACAGAATGGTTGAAATTCGAACCATAAAATAAAATTTTTCAAACTAAAATAGAATAGTGACACTTTTGGCTGGAGAAATTAGTTTTAAACCAAGCATAAGAATTTTCAACGAGATGAATGTTCGACTAAAAAGAAAAAAGTTTGTCTGTATAACTTGGATTGTTAGCCGTAAAGAAGAATTTTTGGAAAAGAATATTAACTTCCGCAGAAATACATAATTTTCAACCAAAAATCGACTTTTCAACAAAATATGTGAAGTTTCAACGAGTTTATTGAATTTTTAACTCAAAGAGACGAATTTTCACCGAAATGTCGAATTTTGAACCAGAAAAGATCCATTTTTTACTAAGAATGGAACAGTTCAATTTTCAGTTGAAGTAATTGTTTTTCACCCAAACTGATAAATTTTCAGGTATAATGATGATTGTTGAAATGAATGAATATATTTCAAGCAAAAAGATTAATTTTTGACCATAAAGATTCATTTTCTAAAGAAAAGGAGAATTTTCCACGAAGTTCATTCTCAAGTAAATAGTTTCATTCCAAAGTTAAAAAACCAGCGTTCAACTAAATACTTGAATATTCACCAAGAAAGATGAATCGATTTTTTACAATGTACCAACAATTTCAACCAGAGGTGAATTTTGAACCGAAATACTGCAACATTAGCAAGAAAAATTTGATTTTCAACAAACAAGTTTAAATTTTAAACAAAGAAGTTGATTATCAACTAAAAAAGGATGAATTTGCAATGAACAATGTGAACAAGCTTTCTATCATAACTCATAAATGTTTCTTCTTCGGAATACTACTTCTACTCTAACGACTACTTGAAGCACTTTCTTTATTTAAAATTAAGAACTTTTTCCTGGTCAATTCGCCACCCTGTAGATACAATTCGTGATTATCAGAATTACCTGAACAGACTGGCCGTGGCCCCAGACAGCAATCGCAGGACCTTGTCCACCCTGAGTCATCACAAAAATTCCATCGGTGGAGAGCCAGTCCTTTGACTCTGAACTTGAAATGCTGACAGTAACTTTGTTGATACTATTTAAATAAAAGGGAATATGTGCAGCATCATCGTAATGGATGTTGAGCGAAAAAGCGAGCATCTTCATTTCTTGCGCATTTCCAAAAACTATTTTCGATATTCCGACCATTTCAAGTATCGCCGGTAGATGGTTCTGTAAGGCAGTAAAAGAAGAAATAAACCTTTTTCCTCAATAGAGACAAAAGATTAAACTATTCAACTGTTTTCCAAATCTGGTATACTATGCACAATTCCCATAAAACCGTGCAAGCAATTTGAGAAAATATTAGCATTAGTGTCAATATTTTCAAAACAGTAGCAAAATAGTTGCATCGTTGAACTTTAATACTAAAAATAGTATGCGAGATAACCACGCTCAAACTTCTTAATGCTATAAAATTTCCAACCCTATTGATCAAAATACTTTCGAATTGCAAAATCTGTGAATGAAAGCTTTGACTGAATGCGTTCTTTTTCGATAAAATACTCACGTCGAAAATGTAATCCCCACACAAGTTAAATACTATGATAACATCCCTTCCTTTCACCATCTTAACAACTTCTCTGGCAACTTCAAGACTGTGTGTCACAAAGAATCCTTCAATGTAAATAATTTTTACAGTATCTAAAGGTAAACTACTATTATGCAAATTATGGACGGTATAAACGCCAGCTGCTCCTAAATTTGCAGTCAGCGTTTGCCAAGAGTCCGTTACTAGATTTACGGAAATTCCAGTCGGAAGACTTGGATGCAGAGCATACCTGAAAATTGAGAAGATTTTTGGAATAATTATTCTTTTGGGAAATTGTATGCAAAATGAGAGAAAAATATATTTCAAAAAATTAAAAAATACAGTAAAACCTTCATAATTCAAAGTGCTCCGGGACCGAAAAAAAACGTCGAATTATCGAGATGTTTCTCCAATTAATATTGTAATGCGGACAAAATCATATTCAAACGTGAAAATTTTGACAGGCTGAGAGAAATCAGGGAATGGGAGGATAAAATAATTTGGTAGTCCTAAAAAGGGCCGTTTAGTATTTTGAAAATAGTAGGGGACACTGGGGTATTGTGGACCACAGGGAATTGCGGACCAGCGCAATATTTTTTTTCCATGTAGTGGTCGACAACTCCATATCACTGACGTCAGGTCGCCTCACGTTGATTTTCCCTGGAGCACTCGACTTGTTTGCACGCAGAGTGATCTCGATTTGACAGACAATAGAAATGTGAGTTTTCGTGATTTTGTTTTTCACTTTGTGTTTGGTTTATTTTTACCACATTTTCCAAGAATCAGCTCAGGTAAATATGTTCATGAATTTCGTGGAACCTTATGCCTTCGAAACAGAAAAGAAATTTTGCATTCAGTTGGCATTGTGTTACTCTTATGCTGTCCCATTTTGAAAACAGCGTTCGGGGAATTATGGACCACTTTTGTTGGGGAATCACAGAATTGGTTTTTTCGATTAAAAAAAAAAAATAACTGATGAAAATTTAGGAAAAACATGCCAAAAAAGATGAACCCTCCATTGCAACGAGTGCGATTGAGCTGTTCACTTGGCATGCGCCAGATGACTGCAAGTTACTGGACTTGCGAACATTGCGTTTCGGACTGATTTTCATTGCAATTTTCATTTTTCGCGAGTTTTGAGCAAAAATCGAATTGCGGTCCATAATACCCCAGTCTCCCCTAGATTATTTTTAAAATTCAGTCATTTTCTTCTGTTTGATGCAACTTTTCCTCTCGCAGAAGTTTTCAATCATGTCTAAAGCAGCAAAGATTGTCTTCGGTACTTCACTTTGATCAGAAAGAAACTTGCGAGCAATTGCTAAACCGTTTTAGCATTTCTATATTTCATTGGTGGTGTTACATCCTGATCCTCGGCATCCGATTTTAAACGTTCTTGTACCTCTATACTGTCCAATATCTCTCTATCTGAAGGTTCATTAGCAATAATGATATTAGTTTCCACATCAACGAAATCTTCGAAAGTTACTTCTGTGAAGCCTAATATTTTTTGTAGATCACCCCACCCTTCAGAAATACTGTCCGATGAATTTTCGTCTTGTTCTTGTGTTACAAGATTTTCCACATTAGCTTTGCTAATGACTTTAAGGTTCTTAATGATTTCTTGATCCATTGGTTGCAATTTTGCAGTCACTTTTGGTGGTAAGTGAACCATCTTGATGGCTTCCAAAGTTTGAATTAGGACTTTCGGATGAGCCGGACAATTATCCACAAGTAGGAGAACTTTCCGATTTTCTCTTTGAAATTTGTGGTCAATTTTATGAAGCCAGTCATTGCTGTACTTCGAATTAGAGAGGTTATCATCACGGTGGGACATACAATTCTCTTCGAATTATCGAACTTCGAGTTATCGAGAAATATTAACATGGGAAACATCAGGTTTCAGCCGGGGCCAAAAAAAGTTCGAATTATAGAAAATTCGAATTATCGAGGTTTTACTGTATTAAGGCTTACACCAAATGCAAGGCAATATTATACTGGAATATTTATTGCCATTCTCAATCAAAATTTGATTTGGTTTCTTACTGAACATCAACGCCAGCAGCTCGAACAATTTTTTCTAAAGTTACTCCCCTGGCATCTTTTCCAAGTCCACCATAAAAAACTCCAACGTGAGGCTCGTTTGGTCCTCCACAAAGCCACTGTAACATTCTCAAAGTGTTTTGAGCACATCCTCCGGGACTTGGCGTTTGCTCAAATCTGAAAAAATATCATAATATTTGGTATCACAAGATACGAGCATGGCTTAGAAAGTCGAAGCAAAACTTAATATAAGCACCGTTGTTAACAGTTACTTTTTTGTCGAAGAAACATCTCATACGATAGTGTTTTCCAGAACATTTCCATAATTATTTCGAACAAAGGTTTTTATTCTCAGCTCGAGTGATTCAAAAAATGACAGAGGAAAGACTATGAAACTATGTGGGGACTCAAATATATCTTTTTATAAAACTTGATGAATCTACCAAATGTCCTAAAAAATTATTTAGAAAATATTCAAAAGTCTTTTTACATCTCCAATACAGGAGCTCTTGAAATACTGGACAATCAGCCGTAACTAAATACTGCTCTTTCAACTTCTCTGGAATAACATTAAATTTCACGAAAGTACTCAAATTTTATTCAAATAATAAAATTAGGCATATATCTATTACAATACACAAACTCAACTTTCTGATCTACCTCATCATTTTCTAGAATGAAATAGATCATTGAAACGAGAATTATTTCAAAATCTGAATTCTACTGCTAAAAAATGGACCCAAACAAAAATCAATGGAACCTACAAACCTTAAATAAATAAGGTTAGGGAAAGATGTTTTTTCTCAATCATTCTTCAAACATTTTTCACGCTCTATCTTACTGAAAATAACGGTGCAAATACCAAGGGCTTCCCCGTAAAATTGTTCACCAACTCTTGCGGTAAATATTCCAGAAGAGCATGCATCTCGTCGGCCGAAAGTTCAGATTGTCCATCCATTTTGAGGTTATATTTATTCAAAAGATGAACTGCATGAACTGCTTCCATTCCTTTCATTCGGACAATAATATCCAGCAAAGGATTTCCGAAGGCTATCACCGCCGGTAATTGCGGACACACACGCAAAATAGGCACGGACATATCACTTTTTAGCTTTTATCATCAAATTTTCAGAAAGTCTTTCAACCTTTCACTTCTGTACTAATCGCGCTCGCGCGCATTATTATTTTCCATCCAGAGTCTTTGAATCTGCTATGAACTGGTACTGATAGCGAATTATTTTACTTTTACCTAATCGATTCTTCATTCATTGACGTTCCCGCTTTTCTGTCCTTAAATTTTTTCGCACCTGCGCATGTATCCAACTAGAATTTGAGGTTAGGAAAATCATGTTTGATCGGAATAGCAGGTCACTAGCCTACCGATTATGAGTGTTGTTTCCTGCCTTACCAGCTAAGGATATAACAATTTCTATTTATTTCTAACTTAAAATCCTAAAATTAGTCAGAAGAAAAAATTCTGTTTTCTGAAACCATGTCTGAAACTTTCTGAAAAATGCAGATGGCGGCTTCGTAAAAATAGTTTGACCAAGTTTGACGTATCCTATATATTGTTTTCGAGTTTAATGTCGATTGTTGACGTGCGTTGGAGTGCAAAGTGTTGGAAACGTAAAAATTGAGTCGTTTCTCAAGATTAGTGATGAGAAAAGCAAGGCGTTATAGTAATGAGTACGTGGAATGAATACAGAGAGGTTTATTGTCGGATTGCATAGTTATCACGTAGTTTAGGCAGCTTGTTTGCATATGCAGTAGGACAGTTTTAGTCAAAGGTGAACGTATGACTATGCAAATGGAGAGAACGTGTTCTGCACGAGGTTTCGATTACAATTACGATCCTTATTCAAGAGAGTGTCCCGGTATTGTGCGTTGTTAATTCATTTGATGGTTATGATCGAGTCCGGAGTTCGAGGAAACGGAGGAAAACCAAGCTAAGGAGATGAGTTGGTTAAGAGGAAGTCCTCTTGCGACGAACTTTGGCAAACCTAGGTCTAGGGATTCACCTCCCAAAGATGCTGATCCCACAGCTTGTTATGACAGTTTTAGAAAACACTGGCAGCAAAGTTACGAGATAATCTCGAATACACAGGCTAGTTCTCTTTTTTAATAAGATTAATACCTCTCAGCAGTCATATTAGTCATCAATCATTTCTAATAGTGTTTTCTCAGTTGACAATCATCTATATGTGATAATAATTGCTGTTTTTCTTATGCAAGTTTGAAACAGTTCGCCTTTCTCATCTGTCAAATTACAATTCTTGAAGATACCTGAATTAATTGCCTAATATAAACAAATAAAAATTGTAGCCTCCCAAGGGACTTCCGAAACAAGACGATGTCCTTGGGGTCGTGAATCATGTTGATCAGATGGTAACTTTGCTTCTGCTGGAACTTCGAAACTCAGCAGTTCCTAATCACCGGAACACAGCATCACCCACTCATTCTCCATGTTTGGAACACTTACTCAGTGAAAATCTCCTAGATAAGCTGTACGAATGGAGCATTCATACCGGAAGGTAAAATTCCTTACTCTTTCAATCATAATGTTAGTTGAAAATATTCTGAAGAATTAAAAAAATGTCGATTTGAAAGCCTTAGCATCTGGAATGAAAAAGTTTTTTTAATTTAGGACTATTTCATTTTTGTGTGTCTTAAGTCTCAAAAACTTAGTAAAGGAATTGTTTTTTTTTTGTAACTCAACTTTTTCAGGTTTAACAATGCAGTCCGTTTGGAACAACTGAAGTTGTATCAACTCCTCGTTTCCTATAACAGCGCCCTTTTGGCTCACGAGCCAGTAACCAGGCCTTTATTACGATTACTAGAGCAATGTGCCAACGATGTTTTGCCCTTTGAAGTGGAAAAAAAACTCGTGATTCTATTAAATCAACTATGCGTTGCTCTTATGCAAAACCTTGCTCTTTTGGATCTTTTCTTCCATCCGTCTGCTACTGGAAAAAATAAGTACGTATCATTGTTTCTTGAATGGAAACTCTTTTCCCTTACAAATTAAGTAAGTGCCCAGGCGGTTGCCACGAGACCTGGAGAGCCTAGAAAAGTCATGAAATTTTGAAGAAATAACTGGATTATTTTTATGCACATACATGCAGGATACATAAGCAGTTTTTAAAATTACAAAATCATCTGTCTCTTAATTTGCATCGTTTAAAATTTTGCAAGTAATGATACTTATTGAGATCGGGAATTACAAGGATCATTTCTCTTTAAATTTTGTCAGTTTCATTCTCGTATCTTACTGTTTTCTATAAATGCCATAAGGAAATCTGAATGCTCGATATCTCAAAATTTTATTGAATTTACTGGATTTTCAAAATAGTTGCATATCATAGTTCTGATGGTTCAAGAAAAAATGAGTTCTAATGAGTTTCGAAATATTTTTCAGGTTCATCATTTTTACACTTTTGATTCCGCACATTCATCGAGAAGGAGGTGTGGGACAACAAGCTCGAGATGCAATGCTACTTTGCATGTCCCTATCGAAAAAGAACGATGAAGTCGGAAATTATATTGCGGATCCATCCACAGGAGTCTGCCCTGTAAATTTTTTTTATAGTACTGTTTTATAAAATGAGAGATTCATTGAATAAGGAAGAAAATCAGCGAAATTCTAAAACTTTTTTCTCCTAATTAGGTCCTAGCCACGGGGTTGAATGCGCTCTATTCAGCCTTGCCTCGAAAATTGGACATCGAAACTGATGACTGGCATCGCTTAACCCCTGACGACATCAATGATATGCCATCTCTAACACAGTTAATAAACTTCCTCGAATTTTGTAACGCCGTTGCTCAAGTCGCTCATCCCCTTGTTCAAAAACAACTACTAGACTTTTTGTACAATGGCTTCTTGGTGCCGGTGATGGGACCAGCTTTATTACAGGTATAGGTTCAAAAATTCAGCCTGATCTATTCAAAACATCTGTCGGTTTTCATAACTGATGTTTTGAGCATGAGCCATTAAATTTGTAATTTGTTACTGTGAGGCACATACATTTTCCCTAAATTTATATAACTTATATTCTATTGAAATACTATTTTATGTATTTGTATCCATTCGAATCGGTCTTTCACATAAATTTCATCTCATTCCTCATAAAAACCTGAAACCTCGATAAAAACTTCGCACATTATTTCAGAAGAATAATCAAAAATATCAAAATAACGTTCAACAGTAATTTGGAAAAATCAGAATAATGTCAAATGGTTTTTATCTTAAATACAAATGATTCCAAATGGTTATTCGTTAAGATATAAATAATGTCAAATAGTTATATATCGCAAAACAAAAATTTTGCCAAACAGAAATTCGGGAAAACAAAAATCAGATCACATAGTAATTCAGAATTTTGGTTTATCGAAATTAGTAAAAAGAATTTCTGCAGATAGTTATTCATAAATAATTGTATAAATGATGGTAAAAAATTCTTGTAAATAGTTTTTCGGTCAGATTATTCCTTTATGAATAAACAATAAGTAAAATACATTTTGATGAACATTCCTGCACTTCTTGTACAGTAAGAATCCGATTTGCGTGTTTTGGCCATTACAGTACCGTTTTGCTAGTCCAATACCCTTTTCAATCTAAGTTGTAGATAGAATGATTTGAAGGTTTTTGAATTGACAAACCACAGATTTCCAAGCGTGTGAAGCGGACTAGACGTTGTTGTTTATCAACTGAGATTTAAAAAAAAACTTGAATTTCTAAAGCCTTCAAATTTAGTCTCATGCAATTCGCTAAAAAATCCAATTTCCCCCTTAATGCTCATTGACATTCAATTCCTGATCTCTAAATCAAGTTTGAGAATCTTTACATTGTTAACATCAATCAGAAAATAAATCAAAGTCACTGATCAAGTCCGAGAAGAAAGCTTATTATTTCTTTGCTTATTTGTTCATAAGTTCTGGAAATGGAGTAAGATGCCTCTGTCGTTAAAAATATATTCTCGACTTTTTATGTGATGGGTGGTGGAAAATTCAAAATAACATGTCAATGTTTATATGTTTCCGTGTTCAATATTATAATAAGGTTATTATATAAGGTTGAGGTAATTGACGCTAATGTGTGTGGTTGTCGGTGGCACTGTGGTGATTTTTACATCATGCTTGTAGGATTCTCTTGACTTGACTCTAGATCAGCTTGATGCACCGCAAAACAGGGTTCGTACCACTCAATACACCTATTAATTAATCCCTTTCAATTTATTATCGCACAAGCTTTGCCTAATTTCCTCTTTTTAAAAAAATGCTTTCTTCCTTTCCTGTACTTAATATTTTTTTATTCACGCGCTTCTTTTTGCACCTTTATATTAACATTTTTTTATTATTATCATAGTATTTATCGATCCCTTGTCTCAATAGGGATAAACATTTTTACTTCTTTTTCTACAAGAGACTTTTCCCAATTATTTATTGTTTTTTTTTATAACAATTTATCTTTTTATTTCAAGTTATTCTTTTATTCGCTCGTTTGACTTAATTTATGATGTCTGTTAGTTTAATAACCATTTTTCTTAAAGAAGCATATCTCAGGGTTAAATAGCGGTAAGAAAGTTGTGAGAAATGGATAGATAAATATTAATTTTGCAATTTGCAGTCCACTGTAGAGGACCTAGTCGCAGCAACTGCTTACTTCGATTTATTTCTTCGATCTGTTACCGAGCCTGGCTTGCTGCGTTCGTTAGTCAGATTTTTATTGGAAGATAATTACGACGAATGCCGCATTCTGGACAGCCTGATTCAAAGAATATCGTCTAAGTCGCGGGTAAGATTAGTTATTATTATATACTACATTAACTTGCATTAGTATAGGTACGCACGGGAAATATTGTATGAATAATAAATAATAAAACTAATAAAACCAGATTGCAATGAATCTAATTTGATATTGCACAATTTTGAACACTTAAAACTTTTTTTTTCAATAACATCAAGTTTGAAATCTCCAAGTCATGTTCAGATTTAAAAATAATTCCATTCAAGTGCCGATTTTTGAAAGGTGAATTTGAATATTTATTCATTAATTTCTCATTGTTCAAGTCGAAAAGCTACAACAGTTTGAGTGTTTTAGTAAAAAAGGTTTTTAGTGCTTTTTGAAGTGAAATTTGACAATTTCTAATAATTTATGAATCAAATGGTCCTAAAATGTTTAATGAGAAATTTAAAACTTATTTTCGTAAAGTTTTTATTTTCAAATTATTCAAATATGAAGGCTTTCAGTTCAAATAAATTAATTGTACTATGTACATGTATGTACATATTCATATTCTTTGCAGAAAAGTCGAAATTGAATCTTTCGCTTCAGCAGTTTAAAAGTTATTACCTAAAATGGTCAGATTTCTAACGTTTTCCATTCAAAATTGTTTGATATTGCCAAGGCTTATAATTTTAAATTATTGAACATTCTTCAACCTTTTAAATTTCAAAACTTATAATCTTCAACGTCTTAGTATGAAAATTTCTATTCCAAGAATTTCCAATTGCGAATTTCCCCATTCCGATTTTGAAATACTGTGCACTTTTCAGGGTTCCAAAATTTTTATTATTTTACCAAGAACGCTCCCAAATTGAAAAAATTTCAATTTCAATGTTGAACACTTCAGAATTCATTGCTCCACTTTGGATGCTTACTTTTTAAATCAATTTTGAAAACTTCCAATTTAAAATGATTTGTTTCCATTTCTAAGGGCTTGAATCCTTGAATTTGTATTGCCGTGGAAAATGTTTGTGAATTTGGGAATGAACGAGAAATGAATAGACATTTTTTCTTAAACCAAATGTCAGAAGTCTTTCTGTAAACAACATTTCAATGTGAACAGACGGAAAGGTTGAGTAAAAAAATTAATTATGTTGTACTCTCAGAATTCGAAATTTAATTTTTATCGATAGTAATTTATAAGGTTTCTGTACAATATTGTTTTATTTTCAAGGCTTTCAATGAAGAATCATCTCACATTTTTATCCTTTCAAATTTCAAAATATATATTATTTCCAGCGTTTCGATCCAAAAATTTGAATACGAAGAATTTCCCATTGTGATTTTTTCTATGTTTATTTAAAAATACTTTTAAAATTCGTCAAGCTCAAGTGAATTAATTTTACTTCATTTTTCTAGCTTTGCATAGTAACCCTTGCTCTCTTTGAAACCCTTGTTGACCTCAACTGCGAGGATGTTATGCTGGAACTATGTTTGGGTGCTCTGAGTCCTTGCACCCATGTGATGCTCTCCCAACGCCGAAGGTTACGAGATATTGACCCCTTTGGTCGCGGAGCAGAGAAATTTCTCTCTCTCGCGCCAAAGTGCTGTATGCCTTTCTCCGTCATCTCCACGCCGCCAAATTCTTTGCCACCAGTGCCTTCCTCAGCCCGGAGAAAAACCTACTCCAAATCTGATAACAGCAAGTCGCTCCCAGCACCAAATAACTACAGCTCTCGAACCACAGAAAGCCTTTACGGAAATTACCATGCCTATCTTTGTGACGCCAGGCAAAAGATTGCCTCTTGCCAAATCGCCTGCTCGACCTGGTCCAGCCAGTATGACGGCGAACTACCCAAAGACAGCAACACGAGCAGTGCCACAACTCTAGCTGAGGAAAATCTTCACGATCAGAGTTTAAACAGACTAGAGAGCACTGGATTTAATGAGGAGGCTATAGAAAATTTAACCTTGAGTGAAGACGTTCCAGACTCCTCACAAACGCAGACAATTATCGATAATATTCAATCTCTCCTGGAAGTGAGTGGAGGAAGTTCGGAGACTTTGAAGGTTGATTCGGCGGCGAATCATCTCTCGATTGCAGAAAATCAGGCGAAATTGGATGCTGATATTGCAGAACTGCTAAATGAAGAAGTCGGAGGTGGGGAAACCTTTGGCGAGACTTTAATTATGGACAAAAAAGGTAGATCATGTATTTTAAATTATTCCTAAAATTCAACGAGATGTAGGGCTATTGCTACTATTTTCTCAAATTTGGCACCAATTGAACTATTTTTTCGCTTGGACTTTCAACACATCGACGCCTCCTAGCAATAGAGTACTATCTCAGCGGACAGAGCAATAAAGTCCTATCTCATTGACAATTCAAAACGATACTATCTTCGCGGCCAATTCAAGGAAGTACCATCTCGCCCGTCAAACTTAAACTTTTAAGTTATACTCGTGGAATTTTTTTTTCGAATAGTTTATGGCTTATTGCCGCCCCTACAAGAAAAAATCAACAGAATTTATACACAAAATCCAAAAATGACAGCGTGACGTACAAGCGCACTCGTTTCAAGCGTTAGAGGCGAATAGGGATGCATTTTGATTGTTGTTCTTCCAGACATTCAACTTTTTGGTGAAAACTATTCTTTTTTTGGTAAAAAGTCAGATTCCTGGGTTGGAAACTCGACTTTTTTGTACATAATTCGTATTTTTGGTTGAAATTTGTCTTCTCATCAAATAATTCATCTTTATGAGGAAAAAGTGAAACTTCTTGGTTGATCATTCATATTTTTTGGTCAGAATTTCAATCCTGAGTCTGAAAATTTAACAATTTAGTCAAAAACTTATCCCTTCCAGATGAAAATCGAACCACCTCCAAATTCGTCTTTTTGGCTTCAAAATTGAACAGTGAAGTTGAACTTTCTCTTCCATGAGCTAATAAACAAATTTTAGAGTAGAAACTCATCTTTCTTGGAATTTTTTTTCTTTTTATTTGAAAATTGATCTCTTTTAGTGGAATTTTCATCTTTTCTCTTCAAATTGCAATATTTGGTAAAAATCATCCAATCTTGGTTGAGGCCGCCTATTTTGTTGAAGATTCTCTTGAAATATTACATTGATCCTTATGAATCAATCTTTTTCAGCCGAAATTGAATGTACTTGGTAGAAAGTTGAACTACTTTGTTAAAAATTTAATTGTTGGACTTATAGATTTAATTTAAATTAATTTGATAATAAATTCCGATATTTTTCTGAACATTCCTCTCCAACCTAAAAATGTAATTTTTTCATTTTTGGATGATGATTGAACATTTTTGAATTTAAAAATTGATCTCTTTTAGTGGAATTTTTATCTTTTCTCTTCAAAATGCATTATCTGGTAAAAATTATCCTATCTTGGTTGAGATCACCTATTTTGTTGAAAATTCCCTTGAAATATTAAATTAATCCTTAGGAATCAATCTTTTCCAGCAAAAATTGAATTATTTGGTAGAAAGTTGAACTACTTTTTTAAATATTTAATTGTTGGACCTTAAGATTTAATTTGAATGAATTTCATAATAAATTCCTATATTTTTCTGAACATTCCTCTCCAACCTAAAAATGTAATTTTTCCATTTTTGGGTGATGATTGAACATTTGAATTTGAAAATTGAACTATTTGTATCAAAATTCGTGTACTATTTTGAAAATTTAAACTTTTTGTAGCGAATTCGCCCTGTAAATCGAAAATGCAATTGTTTAGTTAAAAATTAATCTGGTCTCGTTCAAGTCCGAACTGTTTTGTTATAAATACGTGTTTTTTGGTTGATTCGATCATTCCTTTTAAAATTATAATCTGTTTAGAGTATCAGAAAATTCAACTATTTGGTTGAAAATCATACTATATTGTCCAGTATTATAATTATCTTTAGTATAAATATAAATTATTTTTTTCTTCATTTAGAATTCGTCTCAGTGAAGGATTGAACATTTTTGGTCAAAAATGTACTAATTTGGATAAGAATTGCAAAATTTTGGCGAAAACTCATCCTTTTTATTTGAAAATCGAACTATTTAAAAAACTGCATTGTTGTAGGTTCAAAATTCGACTATTTTATGTGAAAATCCAACATCTTGGTAAGTAATTATAATTTTTCCTGTTTCGGAGAAAATAAGTCGTTTTGGCTCCAAAATTGAACATTCTTTGTTCAAAGTTCAAATCTTCGGGCTGAAAATTGAATTGTTATGTCGAAAAATTGTTTTTTGCCTTGATAAATCAACGGTTAAGTTGAAATTTGTTTTATCCTGGGAAAAAAAGTACAATCTTCGTAAAGCCCACAACTCACTTCAAGGTCTTCCCAATGGATTCTGTTAAACTGTTTATTGTAGGGCGCAATAAGCCATAACCTATTTGAAAAAAAAATTGTACGAGTATAGCTGAAAGTATAAGTTTGACGGGCGAGATGGTTCTTTATTGCACTGGCCGATGAGATAGTACTTTCTTGCTCTGACCACCGAGATAGTACTTTCTTAAAATGGCCGCGAAGATAGTAATAATAATAATGATGATAATAATAAATCGGTACCATAATAATAGTACTGTTTTGAATTGTCATTGAGATAGAACTTTATTGCTCTGTCCGCTGAGATAGTACTTTCTTGCTCTGGCCATCGAGATAGTACTTTCTTAAAATGGACGCGAAGATAGTATCGTTTTGAATTGTCATTGATATAGGACTTTATTGCTCTGCCCGCTGAGATAGTACTTTCTTGCTCTGGCCATCGAGATAGTACTTTCTTAAAATGGACGCGAAGATAGTACCGTTCTGAAATGTCATTGATATAGGACTTTATTGCTCTGCCAGCTGAGATAGTACTTTCTTGCTCTGGCCATCGAGATAGTACTTTCTTAAAATGGACGCGAAGATAGTACCGTTCTGAAATGTCATTGATATAGGACTTTATTGCTCTGTCCGCTGAGATAGTACTCTATTGCTAGGAGGCGTCGACATGTATTATCAAACTTAGTCGCAAGATTAGCTACAGTGAAATATCTGCCATCTTAATAATGACAATTCTTGAAAATATTTTGAGGGATTAAAAAAAAATTCTAATATTTTAAGGTATTTATAAAAATGTTTACGAGATGTCAACGAATTTCAAAAAGTTCCAGAAGAAATATTACATATTTCAAGGTATTTTGCGGGATCTTAAAGTATATCAAGGGACTTGAAAGTTTTCAAATCATTTTGTAGGAATATAGCAAATTCTAAGAGATTCAAAAATTCCAAATGATTTTGTAAGATTTAAAAATTTTCAAAGAGTCCAAGGAAATTTTTCGGTATTCAGAAAACTTTAATGGGTCTCAACGGATTTGATAGAATTTTTTATACTCGCAGGTTTTGAAAATATTGGAGAGCTTTTCAGAAATTTCACAGTATTTCAGCAGCATTTCAGTTGATTTCAACAGATTTCGAAAATTCCAAGGGATTTTCTTTGATTCTATGGGATTTAACAGAATCTCAGAGAATTTGAAAGATTCTTCATTTTATGAGGAATCTTGAAAAATTATGGAAGATTCAAGATGTTTTACGGGAGTTGCCTCATGTCTTGTGGGATTACAAGGGAATTTAAAGGAAACCTATAGATTTTTTGAAGCATTTCGTAGGATGTTGAGAAAATGTAAATTATTTCAAAAAGGATGCAGGATATCAGTCATATCTAAAAGATTTCAAGGGATTCCAATGGACTTTTTAGATGACTTTAAGTAAGAAATTAAATAGAATGAAATTTTAAGGGAATCAAATTTAAAGGCATTTTACCATGTATAATGGATTCATATGATTTCTAAAGAAATGATTAGATTTCAAGGTATTTCAAAAGATTGAAAAGTTTTCCACAAATCCCCAGAGAATCTTAATAGATACCGAGGGTTAATGGAGAATTTTAGTGGATTTTGAAAGCTTTCAAAGTTTTTCAAAAGAAATTCCAAACGATTTTATGAGAGACTTATTGAGATATATTGTAGATAGCAGATTTCGAAAATAGTTAAGCCCTCGATTAAATAATAGAAAAATTGCATGACACTCTTTTCCTACCATTTATTATAATTCATGATATAGTTGCAACTATTCTAAATTTCTCAAATCATTCCCAGGCCTGAGGATGTAGAAGGTGTTAGAACAAGGTTTTGCGATTGTCCAAAAGTTTTGCGATAATAATTAATTTTAAAATTCCATGCAAAATGTTATAATCAAAGTTTTTTTACTCCTGTTCGTAGGTTCTGCTATTTCGGATGTTTTAGATTGTCATTAAAGGTTTTTTAAATTGTGCTTTTGGGAAATTATATTCTGAGCTTTCAACAAATTTACAAACATGGATGCCTGTTACAGTAGTTTTTATTCAAAACTTTGATTTACGTATGAAACAGAACAAAAAATTCTTTGACACACAGAATTGCCTAAACTTCAGAGTAATAATAGTTACATATAGTCAAAAATAGGTACATTTTTAATAAGTGGAACATTAAATTTTCGTTCGGCTTATCCTATTCAAGACAAAATTTAAGATACTAATAAAAAACTTGAATGACATACACTCCTGCCCAATAATCTTTGCCCACCCAAGAACGAAACAACTCTAACTTTGAAACTCCATATCTCGGCTGTAAATTGACGTAGAAAAGTGTGCAGGAGCTCATTTGAAAGCTATTTTTAAGCTTTTTTGAATGATATATATTACAATTATGCTAAGATATTTTCCTTTCGTATAAGGGGCCAAAACTGAAAACAAAAATTACGAAATTTTTGTCGTATCTTTAACCGCTCGCCACTTCGAGAAAAAAAATCGTAGGGAAAAAGTAAAAAAACAGTTTTTTAGCTTTTTTTCGCACTATCCAAATCACGCGTTGAAAAATATTTTAGAACTAAATTCAGCGATTATATGAACATTTCCTTCAGAAACAGCGTTTTTATTCATCGCTATTAATCTTGGAAAATT
>WSXT02192596.1:0-19595 GCA_011762715.2 Neuroterus valhalla
TCCAGATGAGAAATTTCAGACGATTCTAATACTTTCTCAATCATAAATGATGAGAATGTAAAAATACTTGTTTACTTTTTCCGCGGCAAAAAAAAATCGTTTTCTTACCATTAAGCCATAATCCTTCACGGGGTAAGCGTAACCCATCCAAGTGCTAACCGCGCCCAAAGCTTCAGTGATCAGACGAGAACTGGTTTTTTGTAGTGGATTGTTTATTCATTTTGAAAACCAAGAAATACTGGTTTTTTCTCTTTTATCTTACAAACTTGTGGGTTTGATGACTAAAAAATGTTCGAAACACTAATGTTCATTTAGTTTAATTATTTATACCTCTGAATATCAGTATCTGCTATAAAAGAAAAATATATGTTAATTGTTGCCATAACAAAGAAACGACTCTTTTGTTTGTTATAAAAAAAATCGTTTATTTGTTCAAAAAAAAAGTTCATTTTTTCAGAACAAAAATGCTCTTCTTCTCCTTTTAATAAAATTATACTTTTGTATGAATTTTCCATCCGTAAAAATATGGAGGATACAAATTCAAAATCAAAAAGAAAAAAAATGTAAAATTGTTTCTGTAGCATTGTATTACGGAGTCCTCAAGAATTTATTCTCAAAAACCTACATTCAAAAATTCAGGACACCCGCTAGATTCAAATTTCAACCCAACCCAACCCTATCAATTTCTGCTTCGGGAAACCACCGCAGTAGCGCTGTAGTCCATAATAATTTATATCTCACCTTTATACGAAAATCACTCCTGAGATTTACATAAATCTAATCTTCAGTTTTTTATTTAGTAATCCTTTTCAGTAAATTTGAACAATCCCCTCTTTTTGATTTCTCTTTGTCAATTTGGATACAAGTATCAAATTAGAAATGTGCAAATGGCGCCAAGCGGACGCCATTTTGGTTAAGAGTGTGAGTCGTAAGTCGACACTGCGGACGCAAGATTTTGACAAATCGTGGAGTGCTCTCCAATGAACCATTGAAAAAACCCATATAAATTGTAAAATTATGTGTCCCCCGTAAGTAAACTTTCACTGAATAATATGTTTTCACTCGATTTTGCTCCTTTCTGGGGGTTTCTAGCCGAGAATCGCGTGGCCTATGGCAAGGGACTTCCGTTCAATGGACAGGAAGAGGAAGTTGAAGTCTGTCCGAATGGCAAAATAAAAACATCCTGTAGAGAGAGAAATTTCGAAAATGATCGTGTTTGTGACTTTCAAGGGTTATGTTTACAATCGATTGTTTTGTCAACACTTTTCTATAAGATCTTGAAATTCTGTTTCGACCTACTTTTCTGAGAAATGCCTCAAGGTCAAGCGAAATTGCCATTTTTATAAAGTTGATAAAGTTCGAAGCTGTTCTAAAAACTTGTGACTAAAGGAGAATTAGCATTACATTATTAAAAATGATAGGAAAGAAAGAATATTTTCTGTTTCTAGAGAGTGTGCGGAAAAGGAAACTAAGTTTTAAACCCAAAAATGCAAGCGGAGAGCATTTGTGCAAGCGATATCGATGGACTTGAAGAGGCACTAATTCCAGTAGGTTTTTATTCATTTTCGTTATTGAGTTGTTGATTTCTGTAACTCTGAATATTTATAAGAATTGCTGACTTTTTTCGAAAATTTTCTTTGAAAACGCCGAATGAATTCAGGAAACAAAAGGTTTCTAACTTTAATTTTGTTGTCAAGTGTTAAGTGTCCTTCATTTGCACATTAATTTAAGTTAATAACTGTAGAGTAAAGCATAATTGTATGCTTTTAATGCATTTGAATATTTCCGGATGTATTAAGAAGCCTTGTTTGGAGCAATCATGTATTTGCTGTTCTAATTCGTAAAGTAATTTCATATCGTATCCAGTTTTGAGGTTATGAACTCCGAAATTTGCTCTATTTTGCCTATATTTTTCCATCATTTATATTATAAACTAATTCAGTTGCCTAAATTAATATTAATATCATTAAAATTATATGCATGGTGTCTGAAAATAAGTGTAATTGCAAAAATTCGTATCCAGAATTCGAACGTTTAACATTTTGTTATTAAAATATTGATTGTTCAAAACTGTACAATTTAAAAATCATATATTATAATTACATATGATCAATCATAATTTTATGTTGATATTTTGATTCTATGTTGTATGTTTATTTATTTATTTGTATAAAGTTTATATAATTAATAATTAATATAATATTAATGACAATAATATTTTGGTAGTTGTAAAATCCAACTATTTATTTGAAAATCAGAACTATTCATTTGTAAATGTAACTATTTGGTTTAAATTTACCTTTTTCGTTTCAAAATCATTCTTTCTTTGAAATTCAACTTTTTCCTTGATTATTCTTGTTTTTAGTTTCGATATTCAACAGCTCTCTTGAAGAATCAAGTATTGAGTTGAAAAATTATGTATTTTATTGAAAATCCATCTTTTTGGTCAAATATTCATCTATACTTTGTTGGAAATTAAAACCTTCATTGCGTTAAAAATAATGAAAGTTTGAATTCTAAATGAAAATGTATTTAAAATTCCTGTTATTTCCAATAACCATACATTTGATTTTTGATGATTAAAATATTTAATTCTTATATGTTTATTATAGGTGGAAATCTTCTGCGATGTCACACAGAGAAGTCGTTCACAGGATGCCTTGACAATAGTGGAATTAGGGAAGAAACTGCTTGAATGTGCAAAGAATGGAGCCACTGATATGGTCAGAGACCTTATGTGCAGGGGTGCACCATTCACCACCGATTGGGTAATTTCTCGTCTTTTTTCAAGATTCCATTGCTTGGATTCATCTTTCTACTATTGACGGGGGAATAATTTTGGAAAAATCCACCGTTATTCCGCTCAGATACGAACTGAATAAATTAAACGCAATATCTGAGAATTCTACTGTTTTGTTTGAAATGTAATTAATTTGTTACAAATGTAACCTTTTTTTTTAGAACTCATTTTTCTTCTTTTTGAATCATGCTCCTGGTAGAAAATTGAACTACTGGGTTGGGAATGGTACCCTTCTTTCAAAAAAGCATATTTTTTTATGGAAGATTCAACTACTTGGTTAAAAGTGGATCTCTTTTTATAAAAATCAATTTCTTCGAGTGAAATTTGTCCTTTTTAGATGAAAAATCAAATATTTGGTTGACAATTCGTGAATATTGTCCATAATTCATCTTTTCCGTTGAATATTTAACCATTTGATTGAATGTTAGAATCTTTTTTTGAAAATCCATATTTTTGTTAAATAATATTCACTCTAGTTAAAACTTTATCTCATCGGTTGGAAATTAAACTATTTGGTGTAAAATTATCCTGGTCAAAATTTCATACTTAATTGAAAAATCAACTTGAGGTTTAACAATTCATAAATTTTCTTGAAAATTCGTCTCTTCTGGTTGGAAAATTCATTTTTTGATTTGAATAATTATCTTTGTTTGGATGAAAATTCATTTATTGTGGTAGGAAGTTATTCTTCTTATTTAATAATTTCATCTTTTTGTTAAGAATTTAACTAAAGTTGAACTCTCTTGTTGAAAATTAATTCTCTTCTGAAAACATATTCATCTTTGTTGTCGAAAATTCAACTATCTTGTTGAATGTTTAACTGATATTTTACAATTTCTCCGTTCCAAGTTACATACAGAAGTTTCACGTCAAAAAGTCACATTTCGAAGCGGTTACGATAACCAGTTTCATTCTAAAAGTAATTTACCTATCAGTCTAAAATAATAATAAATGCCTGCTTAAAAATGGTAAACAAAAATATTATTTTTCTAGTTGGGAACCAGCGCATTGCATTTGGCCGCTCAAAGGAACCACACCGAAACTGCTGAGGTTTTACTTAGAGCAGGGATATCGAGAGACGCAAGAACGAAAGTAGATCGGACACCTCTTCATATGGCTGCTTATGAAGGTCATCATGAGATGGCCCAACTACTTTTGAAATACGGAGCTGATGTAGACAGCAGAGATATGGTAAAATAAAGTAGTCTTTAAAGAGACTTTTTATAACACCCCTATGATTCCGGTCTCTTTCCAAGGTTGTGAGTGACTGGGAAAATCGGAAGAAGTCAGGGAATTTAGAAAATCTGAGAGAGATAGGGAATTTCAGTACTAGTCAGGGAATATGAAAAAGTATACGACATGTATTATAATAAAAGGAGGCGCTTCGGGTTTCAACCGTGTGCTATTTTGTTGGAAGTTTTTTGTTTGTTGAGAATTCAACAATTTTTTTTTATTTTTTTTTTTTTTTGTCAGTAATTCATTCTTCTTGGTTGAAAAAGCAAATGTTTAGTTGAAAAGTCAATCATTTGGTTAAAAATTTAACTATTTCTGGTACAGGGAATCTTCGTAAAATATAATTTTGAGCTTGAGACAGGAAATTTAAGTGGACAATTACAATATAGAGTTTGGGATAGGGAATCTTAGTTAAAAAATATAATTTTGGTATTCAAAACAAGGAATGTGGGTAATGAATTTATTCTTCTGACTTTGGAACAGGGGATCATCTAAAAGAGTTATAATTGACCGGGAATTATTATTTCCTAGCTAAAAATGACGCCTTTACATTGGGCAGTGGAGAAACAAAACATGGACGTAATCGAAGTTTTGTTGGAATATGGTGCAGACCCGAACGCAGGCAGTAAATTTAACAAAACACCTACCAGTATTGCTCTGGAGCACAATCTACTCGACTTAGTAACCGTCTTGGAACAAAAAAGGGCCGATCCTTTCCATCAAGGCCAGGCTTGTGCAGTTGAGCTGGAAGTCGCGACCCAAAATTTGATGGACCTCGAAGCTGAGAGACAAAAGGAGCAAGAAAAAGAAGAGTTGCAGGAGCAAACTCCAAAACGAAAACATAACTCTGGTACGATTATAATTTTCTATTTGCAGTTAGCCCGGAAAATCGGGAAAACCGCAAAATTACCAGGATTATGATGAAGAGACTGGGATTTTTCTCTCGAATTGAATAATTTGCAATTCAAAAGTGGTTTCATATATTTTATTTTTCCAACTTTGTGTCGGAGCAGGGTCTTTCAGTAGAGAATTATAATTTTGATGAGACAAGAAATTTTCCGAAAGATTTATAATTCTGAGTAAGGAGAGGAAATAAATAATAAAAATTCGATAAAATAACATAAGCGTAACTTAAAACGGGTTTTATGCCAAGTTTTGAAATGAAAATTCAGTGGAAAGATTTATTTTTGAGTATAGGACAAGCAATTTTCGTGACAGGGAATTTCAGTAAATAAATGTAATTTTGACTCAATGACTAAGAATTTTTCAAGAAATTTATTATTGAGTTTGGAGTAGGGGATTTTAGTTAAGAAATATAATTTTGATAATAAGAACAGGGAAGTTTCTAAAAAAAACTATTATTCTAAAATAGAACTAAAAATTTATGTAAAAAAATGATAATTTTCATTCAGAGTTTACTTTGTTACCAGGATTTTCGTGAAGAATCATAATTCTTACTTTGAGACAGCGAATTTTCCAAAACATTTATAATTCTGAGTTTGAAGGGGAAAAAAAAGAAATATGCAAAATTACAATATCAGACTGACTTAGAACTGGAAATTTTCAAAGACAATTAATTACAATTATTCTAAGTTGTGAAATGTAATTTCAGTGGAAAAATATTATTTTGAATTTGGGACAGTCAATCTCCTTTACGATTTATAATTTTTACTCTAGGACAAGGAATTTCAGTGAAAAATAATAATTCTGAGTTCGGAGCAGGAAATTTTAGTAAAAAAATACAATTTTGAGTTGAGGATAAGGATTTTTCGTGATGAATCATAATTTCAAGTTTGAGGCAGGGATTTCGTCGAGGAATTATAATTTTGACTTAGAGATCGGCATTTTCTACAGAGAATTAAAGTTTGTTTTTAGTACAGGAGTTTCTGTAGAGAAAATATAAGTTGACTTCGAAGGGGGAAGGTAAAACTCGTCTCTTTTTATGGAAAAATAATCTTCTTTAAAAATGCATCTCTTTTTTTTTAAACTAAAAACTTCTTGAGTAAAAATGCTTATTTCAAGTTAAAAATTCATCTTTTCTGGATCGGAAAAAAATCTTCTTGGCTGAAAATTCATATTTTTGTTAAAAAATTAGACGCTTGGTATCGAAGTTTATCTTTCCCAGATGAAAATTTAATTATTTGTTCGAAAACTAATGTATTTTGTTTAAAAATCGTCTCTTTTCATAGAAAATGAATTTTCTGTTTTAAAATTGCATCTTTTTTTGTTTGAAAAATACAAACTTTTAGATTGTGAATATAAGTTACTACATTTGTTATTGAGAGTTTTTTCTTTCAAAATAATTTGTTTGATTGAAAATAAAACTGTTCCATTTTTTGTTGGAAATTGAAGTAGTTTGTTGGATATTTTTCTTTTTCGGTAGAAAATCAATTTTCTCGGTTGAATATTAATATTTTTGGTTGAAAATTCGTCTCTTTTAATAGAAAAATAATCTTCTTTAAAAATGCATCTCTTTTTTTTAAACTAAAAACTTCTTGAGTGGAAATGCTTATTTCAAGTTGAAATTCATATTTCCTGGTAGGAAAACAATCTTCTTGGCTGAAAATTCATAATTTGTTAAAAAATTAGACGGTTTGGTATCGAATTTTATCTTTCCCAGATGAAGATTCAATTATTCGTTTGAAAAGAAATGTTTTTTTTTTAAACTCGTCTCTTTATAGAAAATGAATTTTCTTTTTTGAAAATGCATCTTTTTTTGGTTGAAAAATGAAAACTTCCAGATTGTAAATATTAGTTGATGTATTTTTTATTGAAAGTTTTTTTATTTAAAAATTAATTTGTTTGATTGAAAAAGAACTTCCATTTTTGGTTGAAAACTCGTCTGTTTTGATGGAAAAATAATCTTCTTTAAAAATGCATCTCTTTTTTTTAAACCAAAAATTTCTTGAGTGAAAATGCTCATTTCCTGTTGAATATTCATCTTTTCTGGTAGGAAAAAAAATTTTCTTGACTGAGAATTCATATTTTTGTTAAAAAATTAGACGCTTGGTATCGAAGTTTATCTTTCCCAGATGAAAATTTAATTATTCGTTTGAAAAGAAATGTATATATTTTTTAAACTCGTCTCTTTATAGGAAATGAATGTTCTTTTTTGAAAATGCATCTCTTTTTGGTTGAAAAATAAAAACTATTAGATTGTAAATATTAGTTGATGTATTTTTTATTGAGAGTTTTTTTCTTCAAAAATTAATTTGTTTGATTGAAAATAAAACTGTTCCATTTTTTGTTGAAAACTCGTCTCTTAATGGAAAAATAATCTTCAAAAATGCATTTTTTTTCCAAAAACTTCTTGAGTGTAAAAGCTTTTTTCAAGTTGAAATTTCATCTTTTCTGGTATGAAAAAAATCTTCTTGGCTAAGAATTCATATTTTTGTTAAAAAATTAGACGGTTTTGTATCGAAGTTTATCTTTCCCAGATGAAAATTTAATTATTTGTTTAAAAAGAAATGTTTTTTTTTTAAACTCGTCTCTTTATAGAAAATGAATTTTCTTTTTTGAAAATGCATCTTTTTTTGGTTGAAAAATAAAAATTTTTAGATTGTAAATATTAGTTACTACATTTTTTATTGAGAGTTTTTTTCTTTCAAAATTAATTTGTTCCTTTGGAAATAAAACTTCCATTTTTCACTCAAAAATTATACATTTTTACTTGAAAATTCAAGTAATTTGGTGAATATTTATCTTGTTCGGTAGAAAATCAATCTTTTCGGCTGAAAATTTATATTTTTGGTTGAAAACTTGTCTCTTTCTATAAAAAAATGATCTTATCGTTCAGAAATGCATCTTCTCCATCTTCAAAATTGAGGTTTTGGTTAGAACTAAACTTTTCTCTTAATTTTTCAAATGAGCCCAGAGCCTCAATCTATCAATATCATTTTCTTAGTTGCAGGAAAAAAGGAAAGAGTGATGTTCAGGCAAATTCCAATTTCATCAGCGAGCGATGAAGAGCAGGAATTTGAGTTGGGAAAAGTGACGAGTGTGAATAACAACTTGGGACAAGGAAGTAACAAAAGGCATAAGGATTTGGAAGGAATGGAATTGGATCAGCCATTGAAATTTCTTCAAGCTCACGGAATTACCATGATGATGGATAATGATACCATTGTTGAAAATGCAATGGAAAGTGGGCAAACTGTTGTGCTCACAGGTAATTATCCCAAAAACCATTATCTCAAAGGCAATACGGCAGATTATGTTTTGCCCCTAAATTCAAACAATTTGTTCACAGAGGCGGGAAAGTTGGCCTTGAACCTAACAAGAGCACCTCCAATGAATTTAAAACGGTTGCAAATTGGCACCAAAAAAGTGGCCACGAAAAAAGTCATTGCGATTCGAGCTGATCAGCTTGTGACTCACAATCAGAATTTAGCTCTCATTCAGAGTCTGCCTCAGAATCAGAATCTGTCCCAAAATCAGAATCCGCCTATCTTAACACCGAGAGCACCGAATATACTGAAAAGGAATTCGACTGACAACAAGACGGGAAAGTTGTACCTCACTTCGCACATAAATTCCACTTCAAGTATTCCAACTCTTACTAACTCGAAGAACCTCATATCTAAGGTAAATTCAACAAGAATTTAGATTTCCATAATCATTTTCTTCTCCTTTTCTCTCCTAACTCCTTTAGTTGTTCCATCCTCCTTCATATATTCTTTCTAGTTTATCCTCCCTTAGGAGTTCTCCTTCCATATTTATAGTGATTTGTTTCCTAAAGGATTACTTAACCCCCATCACTTCACTTTTTTATCACATCCTTTTAAAATTGCTAACCTTTCCTCTTTCTCCTCCTTTCCATCCCACTCATGTTTTACATTCTCTTTCTCCACTTAAATTCATTCTTCTTTTTTTCATTCCTCTAGTTCCTTCTACCTCCTTCATCGATTCTTCTAATGCCTCCTCCAGATTTTTTTAACATACACTTCTTGTCCTTCCTTCTTCCCCTTACACACATACAACCGTCCCATGCATACTTTCATTTCTCCTCTAGCCATTAACTTACTCCATATTTTCTCCTCTCACCCTTCCCCCGATCGCGCATTCTACTTCATTTCCGAATCCTGTTATTAACACCTTACACCATTTATTGTATCTTTATTCTCCAATCCTCCTCCATCTATTTATCACCAGCCTTTCTTTATCTCTTTTTCACAGTCCCTTATAGTCTATATTTTCTTCTTCTCCTATCCCTCGACTTCTCGAAAACTCCCTTAAGACGTTTTTGACATTATCTTGACATCCTTTCCTCTCATTTAATCATCGCATACATGCTCTCATGTCTCCTCTACCAAGTCACATGCTTCGCATTTTTCCCAATTAATTGTCCGATGAAGTTGGGTTTTGAACAACACACCTGGTTGTTTCTGCCACGTTCCTCATATGAAAGAATTCAAATATTCGGTTTTGTCATGCGCAATCAAATAGGAAATGTGAAGCTTATATTTGGTAAAGGATTAGGAATGCGTGCGGGGGTGGTAAAACAAATATTATGTAAAACAGGTGAAAGGTTTTGGACAGAGGAAAGATATAAGTAGAATAAGCGTGATGAGAAATTAAAGAAGGTAGTTTTTTAAAGATTGAAGAATAGAAGAAGAGATAAAAAAATAGACGGCTAAGAGGAAGGGAGAAAAGATCTCTTCTCCCCTCCTCTGTCTAGATATTTTCCCCATCCTTTTATTATCACCTCCTATCATTTATGGTACCTTGATTCCCTTATCCTTCCTCATCTATCCATCACCTATCTTTATCTATATAAAGATAAGTGATGGATAGATGAGGAAGGATAAGGGAATCAAGATACAATGAATGATAGGAGGTGATAATAAATGGATGGGGAAAATATCTGGAAAGAGGAGGGGAGAAGAGATGGACAAGAATAGTTTGGAGACTCGGAAATGAAGCAATTAGAAGATGTGAATGTGTAAATGTGATTGTTCAGAGGAGACATGGGAGCATGCATTTGACGTTGTATGAGAAGGAAGGAGAGGGAAGGATGGTAAGAAAATGTTGAAAAACTTGTAGAGGAGGTGGAAGTAGGAGAAGTATGACTGAAAGAGGTATAAAAAGCTAGAGGAGTGAATGAAAAAGAATAAGGGAGTGTGGGGAGCATGCATTGGATGATTGTATGAAAGAAAAGGAGGAGAGGGGAGAATGTGGAAAGAATATCGGGAATATTTAAGGGGAGGAGGGACTAGGAGAAGACTGGCTGAAGGTGTTAGAAAAAGCTAGAAGAGCGAAGAATAGATAGAATAGTAGAAAAGTTGAAGAATAGAGGAATGTAGGGAGCATGTATTGGGTGTTCGTATAAAGGAAGGGAAGAGAGAAGAAAGGCATGATAATGTTAAATTTTAGGAGAGCAGGGACTAGAAGGAGAATGACTAAAGAAGGTAAAACAGCTAGAGGAATGTAAGATGAACAAATAAGGGAGTTTGAGAGGCATGCATTGGATGTTTGTATGAGAGAAAATGAGAAGAGGACAGGATAGCAAGAGAATGTTGAAAAACTTGTAGAGGAGGTGGTACTAAGAGTAGTATGACTGAAGAAGATAGAAAAAGCCAGAGGAGTGAATGAAGAAGAATAAGGGAGTGTGGGGAGCATGCATTGGATGGTTGTATGAAAGAAAAGGAGGAGGGGGGAGGATGTGGAAAGAATGTCGAGAACATGTTAGGAGCGGAGGGACTAGAAGAAGAATATCTGAAGGTGGTAAAAGAAGCTAGAAGAGTGAAGAATAGATAGAGTGGTAGAAAATATGAAGAATAATGAGAGGAAAGGGGAAGAGCTAAGAATGACAAGATAATGTTGAATTTCAGGAGAGAAAATACTAGAAGGCGAATGGCTAAAGAGGGTAAAAAAACTAGAGGAATGTAGGATAAAGAATAAGGGAGTTTGAGAGGCATGCATTGGATGGTTGTATGATAACAAAGGAGAAGAGGGGAGGATGGCAAGAGAATGTTGAGGAAGTTTTAGGGGAGGAGGGACTAGAGGAAGTATGCCTGGAGGAAATAGAAAAAGCTTGAGGAATGAAAAAAGAATAAGGAAGTGTGGAAAAAATAGAAAGCATGAGTGGGAATGAAAGGAGGAGAAGACAGGAAAGTGAGAAAGGTGATGTAGAAAGGTTGTAACACAAAGGGATCGTGAATGAACAAAAGCTGATATTTTTCATCAACAAATCATATGTATTTCTACTCTACAGAATGTCGTCCATCTACCAAAACCGAAACCCTCAGAAACAGTGATACTACGCCTAGACGATGAAATAGAAGAAATTACAGAAGAAGATAATGGATTGGACGACAATATCGAACCAGTGACGGATATTGCTGTTTTAAATAAACAATTAGCAGAAGCTAGAAGAGAAATCGCAGAGTATAAAAAGCGATTTCAGAAAAAGGCGGAAGAGGCGGAAGTTTACAAGCAACAGATAAAAAAATTCACCGCACAGAATGCGAATCAGTGACTTTTTCGTGTTGGACTTTATAGAATATTGTTACAATTTATCATAAACAATACGTGAGTGAGTTTCATCGAAATTTTGGTAGGATCAGGTTTTCCTACTGAAAAGTGTAAAATATTTATAATGGGATGACATAATTTTAACGACTTTCAAAAATGACAAACGTGAAAATATACCAAAATATTTGCCGAAAAAGGAATTTTCCGAAAAATGAAAATTGGAAATCCAAAATTTTCGGATTCCTGAGAATGGTTGACTATAAACTCCTTCAAATGGAGTTTCCCGACTTGGAGTTTTGAACATTTATCTTCCAATTCCCGAAATTTCATACTTATAAATCTTCCAATCACCGAAAATAGTATGGACTTCTGAAAAAACCCTGAAAAATAACATTTCTGACTCCGTCAATTGCCCGGAAAGATAAATTTCCGAAATATAACGCTTACGAAATTAACATTCCGGAAAATTAGGCAATCGACTGTTTCTGAAAATTAGGCAATTCACTATTTTCCGAAATGATGTCATGCTATTCAGAATATTCTAGTGAATCGATTAAAAAAGGTTTTCATACGTCCACTGACAAGGGGTCGATTTTTATTTATGTTTTGTGGAGCATAATAATGTAATATATCATCGAAATTTGAATTAACACGAATGATGTATCGGGACGACATAATTTTTTCCGAAAAAAAAATTCCTGAGTTCTAAACATTTTCATAGGTAATTGTAGCTACCGGAAATGTTTGAAAGCAAATTCGGAATATTCTGAAAGTGAAAATAAATGAAGTGAAGAAATTCAGAAGATCAAAATGATCGGATTTATTAAATTTTTTGAATTGTTTAATTACCGAAATTTTGGAACCAGAATTTTCAAATTGCCCCAATTTTAAATCTTTGAAATTAGTCAATTGGAATTTATTAATTTCGACAATTTTATTAATTTGAGAATTTGACATTTCGGCATTCTAAAATTTGGTAATTGAACAATTTTGGGAGTATAAAATTTCAGTAATTTTAAATTTATAAATTTTTCTAGTTGCGTTAGTTTTTACTTCTAGAATATTTTAATTTTTGATACAATATTATATTCAATTTTGAATTGGATCAGAGAATTTTCAAAAAGAATTATGGTTCAAATCTGAAACAAGGAATTTTTCATAGAAATTTCAATTTAGATCCAATACAGGGAATTTTCCAGAAAAATTATTATTCTGACTTTGGACACTGAATTTTCCAAAAGAAATACGGTTTTGACTTTAAACGGCGAACTTTTCGGAACTAGCAAAAGTAGTTCATTCGTAAATCCTCTCATTTTCAAGCATTCTTAAATCAATAATAATACATTTTTTTAATACTTTATTTTCCCTGAATTTGAAATTTTGGGAATGTGAAAATTCATGTTTTATAATTTTGGTAATTAAACGATTTCAGTAATGGAAAATTTTCAGTGATTTGAAATCTCTGAATGTTCTTAGTTTCATTAAATTTGACTTTTATAATTGTTTGATTCGGTTAATAAATATTTTCGGTAATTTTAGATTTCGGAAAATTCAATTTTCGGAAATTCTCAATTTAGGTAATTATAATTTTGTTATCTCTTCACATTTGGGATTTGGCTTTTTCGGGTTAATTATGTCGTCCCGATTTATTAAATTCCAAAAGTGCTGGAGAAGGAAGAAAATAATTTAGTTTAATACTTTTGTATAGAAAAGAGTGTGAGGTATTTTATATAATAAAAATGTTACTACTTTAAGCTTAATCATAAAATATGAAGTATAGTAATAATTAAAGAATGTAGGTATATTATTCCGGATAATATCTCAAGTGATGGTGTCATAATCTACGTGCTTTGCGAAATCGTCTTTGCTCGTAATTTGATATTACTCGGACACTTTCGTGGAGATTTATTTTGTTAAAAATATTGAAAAATATATATTTTACACGCTTCATATTGACGCAGATCGAGGTGTAGTTATTGAAACCAAGCTCATATTTTTAATTTATAGAGGAATAACTATGAATTTTAAATGGAGGATTAACTGCATCACCTTTCATTTTTCTTTGTTTTTTTTTTAATGAGACTTTTCCAGTTCAAATTGATTTTAAGAGATATGCCAAGATTGCAATATTTTTGGGTATTTTAGATGATTACAAGGAATATTTTTGTAGCTTTCAAAACCTCAGAAAGATCTAAAAATATTTTGGACGATTTTGAATATTTTAGGATATCTGGAAAGATTCCAAGGAATTTTTCATCGATTTCAATCATTTAGACGGAGTTCCAAAGTTCTTCAAAGATTCTAAAAAGTTCCTAAAGCTTCAAATACTTTGAATTGATTTCAAAACTCATACAAGGTTATAAATTTTTTGGGTTTACTTTAAAGATTACAAGGAATTTTTAAATAGATTTGAGTAATTGTGAAATCCTAAGGAATTTTCAGGAGCTTCGAAAAGTTTGAACGGTTTTCAAATATTCGAAAGAATTTGAAAAAAGAGAAGGTATTCTGAAAGATTCCAAGAAATTTTTGATGGATTTTGATACATTGAAGGGATCCAAAAGTATTTTCTAGGGTATTTTTGAAACTTCCAAGGAGTTTTCAAGAGCTTTAAATAGTTTGAATTAAGATTTGCATTTAAATACTTTTCGTTATTTTGAAAGATTACGAGGATTTTTCATGATACATTCAAATAATTACAAGGGATTCCAAAGTATTTGGCAGATTTTCGGTTATTTTGAACATTCTTAGGAATTTTTAAGAGCTTTAAGAACTGTGAAGAGATTTCAAAATATTTTAAACAAATGTAAGATTTGGAAAGTCAATAGATCCAAGTGATTTTGATGGATTCTAAAGCATTTGAGAGATTTTAGGGTACTTGAGAATTCCAAAGAATTTTCAAGCTTTCAAAACCCTCAAGATATTTTGAATTATTTTGAATATTTTAGGGTATCTGATAAGATTCCAAGGAATTTCTTGTGTATTTCAATCATTCACAGGAATTTCAAAGTAATTTTCGAAAGCTATGGATAGTGTGAATCGATTTCAAATCATATGAAAGGTTTGAAATTTTGTTTCCTTTAGCTTTCAAGGATTTTTTAACAGGTTTAGGTAACTTTTAAGGATTTGAAAGATTTTAGGGTATTTTAGCATTCCAAGAAATTTTTGAATAGATTTGAATGGTTTGACAGTGATCCAAGAATTCGAAAAATTTCAAGGTATTTTTTAAGTTTCCAAGGAATTTTCAAGACCCTCGAATAGTTCAATTCGATTTTAAGAGGCTAGAAAGGTTTTTAATATTTGTAGACTTTTTGATGATTACAAGAAATTCTATAATATATTGAAATAATAAGAAGTGATTCCAAAGTATTTGAAAGCATTCAGGGTATCCGGAATATTCCAAGGAATTTTAAAGAGCTACAAAACTTGAAAGAAATTTAAAAATATTTTAGGGTACGAAGTGTTTCAAAATTTCTAAGTAAATTCAAAAAGCTTTAAATATTCTGAATTGATTCCAAAACATGAGAAAGGTTTAAAATATTCTTTTATTCTATAAGATTACGAAGAATTTTTCGATATATTTGAGTATTTTCGAAGGATTTTATAGTATTTGAAAGATTTTAGGCTATTCCAATGTTTCCAAGGATTCCCAAGAGTATCCGAACAAATCAAGGGTATTTTGAGAGGTTCTGAAGAATTTCTATAATTGATGAGAGAGATTCCAAAGTTTTTTAAATATAACAGGACATTTCTGAAACTTCCAAAGAACTTTTAAGATGTTTTTAAAGTTTGGACGGATTTCAAAATATTTAAGGATATTTTTGAAGATTCCAAAGGGCCTCATAAAATTTCAGTATATTTTCATGATTTTGAGGGATCTTGAAAGCTCTTGAGTATATTGATTAATTTTTCGGAATTCCAGGAGATATAAGATTTTACGAAATTTTATTATTGTTTTAGAAGAATTTATTGACAAGAATGGAGTAACTCCAATCATTTGTATAGATCTTCAGAGATATCAAAGAATTTTGAAGATTTTAGGCCATTTTAGAAATTCTAAGAAATTTTGGAGAGATTACAAAAATCCCGGAAAAATTAAAATTCTATAAAAATATTTCGGGGTATGCTAGAAAAATTTCAGAGACTCAAATTCGACGGTTTTGGCGTATTTTCTAAATTTCAAAGAGCTTTGAAAAATTCCAGGGGATTTCAAGATACTGCAAGATAAATAAACAAAATTTGAAGCTTTTTAAAAGAATTCTAGGTACTTTAAAATTTATTCAAATAATTTGATAGGCTTCCAAAGGATTGAATTAATTTAGGATATTTTGGACGATTCCAAAAATTTCTGGGATTTTAAAACTTATTTCATTAATTTATTAGGACTTCAGTTATTTTCAGCAAATCCAAAGAATCCAAGAAATTTGTTTATAGATTCCGATAATGAAGAGTATGAAGAGGTATCTTGAAGAATTCTGAAGATTTTAGAGTATTTCGAAAATTTGAAGAAAAATTCTGAGGGATTCAAACAATGTCACGGGATTTCAAGAAATTAAGGAATAAATCAAAATATTCTGAGGTATTGTTGGAAAACTTAGGTACTTTCAAATTTATTCCATTAATTTAATAGGATTTTGAATATTTTAGAGCATTTTAGACAATTCCAAGAAATTTGTTCGTTTATTCAAATAATTTGATGGTATCCCAAATAATTCGATTGATTTTAGGGTACTGCGAAAATCCCAAGAAACTTTCAGGGTCTTCGAAAAATTTCACGGATTCAAGAGATTTAGGAATAAATCAAAATATTTTGAGGTGTTTTACAAAAATTTCAAGGGCTTCCCAAGTTATACCATTAATTTATTACAATTTAAAAAGATTTGAAATATTTTGGGGCGCTTTGAAAGATTCAAACTAATTTGTTTATAGGTTTTCAATAATTCCAAGGTATTCCAAAGAATTTGAAAGATTTTAGCGTATTCGAAAGAATAATTTCAAGCAATTTCCAAAAGCATTGTAAAGTTTCAAGAGATTTCGAAGGTTTTATAATATTTTAGGTCATTTAAAAGAATCCAAGAAATTCGTTTATAGCGTTGAATAATTTAATGGTATTCCAAGAAAATTTAAAAGATTTTAGGGTATTTACAAAAAATGCCGAAGAATTTTTGAGACCATTCAAAAGTTTCAAAGGATTTAAAACATTTTGCAATATTTTAGGGTGTTCGAAAAGATTCAAAGAAATTTTCAACAGATTTCAAGGACTTCTAAGAAATTTAAAAATAAATGAAAATATTTTGACGTTATTGCATAAGATTCTGAGTTTGCTCAAAGATTTTAATCATTTGAATTGATGCCAAAGAATATAGAAAATTGTAGGGTATTTGCAAAAGACCGAAGAATTTTCGAAACTATTAAAAAGTTTCAAGGGATTTCAAAAGTTTTGTAATAGTTCAGGATATTCCAAAAGATTTTAAGAAATTTCTATAGACTTCAATAATTCATGAATATTTCAAGAAGGATCTTCAAAAGATATCATTGTATTTTTCGACCTCCAAGTGATTTTACAAACTTTTAAGGGATTCAAAATATTCCTAGGCATTTTCAGAAGATTCAAAAGTTCAAAGTATTTCGAAGGATTTTTAATATTTTAGGATATTTGCAAAGTTGCCACAAAATCAGTAATATAGATCCTAATAATTTAAAGGTAACCTTACAATTTGAAAGATTTTATGGTATTTCAAAAGATTGAAAGAAAATCTTTATATATATTTATAAATGAAACATTGGTTGAAGAACCACCGTAGGGTCCTCGTGGAAGCAACTGTCATTCAGGAAAATGGCACAAGCTCCCAGTTGAATCGCAGTAAATCACAATGAAGGGCCTGCGAAACCCTCGTGTATCTTAAGGTTACGGAGCGACCTAAGTATGACTGCTCTCTGCATCCATCCAGCAAGTACCACGGCATATTCCTGGCATACGGGTATGGCTTCAAAAAATCCTATTAATTTTTTTAAGAGATTTCTATAATTTAAAGGTGTTTCCAACAGAATTAAAACAACTCAAGGGATTTAAATGATTTTTGGGACATAAATAAATTTTTATATGGTTGTAAAGAATTCGAGGAAAAACAATTTTACAGGACCTAGATGGCTTTAAGATATTTTGGAAGATTCTAAGGCTTTTACGGGGAAATATCCCTTTCGATGGATTTCAAAGAATGAATTCACAAAAAGCGGGAGATTCCGTTGGGTTTCAACCATTCGGAGGGACTTTCAAATATTTTTCACAATTTTTTTTGTTTTTCAATTCATTTTTCATTTTCTTATTCGAAGTTCTTAGGAGATTTCTCTATTTTCCTACAATGCATTTGGAATATTTCAAACATTTACTCAATCTAATGGAATCCAAATTCTTTCGAATTCCTTTGAACTTTTCTAAACTTACCTAAAGTTTACTAAATTCGACAAGTTTTTTATATTTTTGAATTTCTTCAATACCCAAAAATCTTTGAAATTCTTTGGAATACCTCTATATTATACAAAAATTTAATAGAATATTTTCGAATAACCTCTAATGTTTCAAATCTTATGAAACTTCGTAACGCTCTTAAAAATTTCTTGAAAGTTTTAAAATTACCCGGAAAAATTTACAACCATTTGGAACTCCTTGAAATTATTGATATTAATAAAAAGATTACTTTGAAAATAACCTAAAATATGAGAATTCTTCGAAATACTTGGAAACCCCTCCAAATTTTTGAAAATTCTTCGAAGCAGGTTTCAAAAATACCCTAAAAACTTTCAAATCTTCTGGAATATTTTTTAATTATTGAAATCGATTGAAAAGTTCCTTGGAATTTTTAATTTACCCTAAAGTTGAATCTTTCAAATTCTTTGAATTACCTTCAGATTTTTAAATGTATAAACAAATTTCGTGGAATCTTTCAAAATACCCTTTGAATATTTCAAATCCTTTGGAATCCTATTAAATTAATTTAATGAATTGAAAAGTCCCTGGAATTTTTCTAAAATACCTCCAAATATTTTGTAAAAATTGTTTAGTACGCTTGAACTCCCCTGAAATTCAATCAATCTTTTGGAAATTTCTTGCAGGTTAAAAAATATCTTGAAATTTTCACTATCCTCTGGGATATTTTCAAATGATTGGAATATGTTTAAAATTTCCCTGAATTTTTGAAAATGCCCTAAAATATTTATTAGTGGAATGTAGGGTAAGATCCCTGGAATTTTCCTGAAATACCTTCAAATACTCTAATTATTAAAATCTGTACACAAATCTCCTAGTATCTTTTAGAATGCCCTAAAAATTCCTAATCCCTTGAAATCCTCCAAAATACCCTGAAATATTATAAACCTTGGAACCTACATGCTCTTCAAATTTCACTGGGAGCTTTAAAAATACCCTGAAATCTTAAGAATTCCTCGGAATACCTTCAAATTATCAATATCCATAGACAATTTGTATCGAATATTTTTGAAACCCTGAAATATTCAAAATCTCGTCGACTTCTTTAAAGCTTTCAGAAACTCCCTGAAAGTTTAAAAAATACAGAAAATATTTTGAGTCCTATTATACCTCCAAATTACTGATATATTTGAAACAAAACAAAATCTTTTGTAATACCCTAAAGTTTTTCAACTTATTTGGTATACCTTCAAATTATAAAAATCTGTTACAGATTTTTCGGCATCTCCGCAAATACTCTAAAACATCAAAATCTTATGGAATATTTGTGAATTATTGATATCCAATGAAAAATTTCGTGGAATCTTTTAAAATATCCTGAAATATTCCAAGTCCTTTGAAATCCTAACAAATTAATAAAAGGAATCAGTAACTCCTTGGAATTTTTCTGAAAATTTCGAAATCTTAATTGCGAACGAAGAATAAAAAAGCAATTTCTCTCTCTGGAATTGAAATGAAAGTGGAGGAAACGTTTCCAATCATGAATAATTTTTTATTCTGGACCACCCTCTCACGTATATAATCAGATTTTAAATAGTAAACTTTTTTCAGTCTTCTAGAATCGAACCGTTGTTTTTATCGATAAATAATTTAGATGAGAATATT
>WSXT02192617.1:0-19593 GCA_011762715.2 Neuroterus valhalla
AGGGACGCGTGGCGGTCTCGGGTAGATGAGGCAATGAACTTTCGAGTTCCAAATGCTGATAAATAATAATAATAAATAATTATCATAATTCATAAAGTTAAGGTTATTTTTATCTATTAGGCGTATGCAGCTGCGCAAGTGCATGCAGTTCCAAGCTCAGTATTTCGGGTTTTCACTGAAAAGTGCAGATAAAACTAGTTCTTCCAAAAGCAAAATCGAGTGAAACTAGTTATAACTGATATCCTCAGTTAGAACGCAAAATCAGATTGAATTTAGAATTTCTTCGGGTTTAAACGAAAGGACTTGGTTACTTCGCTTTTTAACTAGTTAAGACTAGTTTTGACAAATGCTTTCGGTTTCAACTGTTTTCGGGGTTTAACGGTAACAAATACAAATAACTAATGTAATTAAAACAGTAACTATCTAAAGGCATTTCCAAAGTAAGGAATGTGCCCTCTATTTTCACAATTCATCAGCGTTATGAAAATTTCGTACATGCAATGGACGTTAATCTCAAGTTAGTTAGATACAAAACCATTGTCTGTTTTGTTTCAATTTTTCTTACAACTTCAAATACCTTCGGCTCGAGAAATTCAATTTATAAGGAAAAAAAAGCTACAGCAAAATTAAAACAGCATGAAGGGAAATTCAATACCTGAGAAATAAGGCATATCAAATGCAGTCTACAGAGCATACAGATAAAAATGCCACTTCCGCCCGCTGATGCGGTTGAGTTTGATAATAAAGCATTATAAATGAACATTTGCAAAAATTCATAAACAGTTCACGCAAAAATCCATGCAAGACTCGCAAAAAGAACTCACATCACGATTTGAAGATTTTCTTTCAACTCACAGAACTGTACTGTGCCTTTACGAGAAGAAAAGCATACTTGCCAAATAGTAAGCTACACATTTTTTTAAAGTGTCATTGCATATTTATTATCTTTAGTTGAAGAGGGTAGAAATACCCATTGCGATTCGAGTCCGGGAGTCTTAGTATTATTGTTTTTCAGCATGCTCAGTACAAACGTTTTAAAGAAGGTACTATTAAAAAGAGAAATATTTTTAGATTGAAGAAATTTTTTCAGCTGTTGAGCGGATACATCGTACATATATAGCTAAGCCACTGTCTATTAATCAGGGATTTTCCGTGACAGTAATCAGTGGAGTAGAGCTCTAATGATTTGACATCTAAAATTTGGAAATTTATTTCTCGAACTCCATGTTTCTCGAAGCTGTTCCGTTACGGAGTTAATAATGCATTCAACGAAGTTTGCTATAGTAGCACCCCTAGATGTATTATTTGCACGTTATAAAGAAAGAAGTGTGTGTTCGAGGCATCCTGAGACATCACGAAGCGATGATTAAAAGGAACCGATATCTCTTGTTACAATCAGTTTTACTACATTGCACTATTTCCTATATTTCGTATTTAAAATTCAGTCTAGTTATTAAAAATATTTCGTTTTGTTTGAAAAAAGTCGGAGGTTGAAATCTTTGAATCCAGTATTAATATTCTTACTGGTAGAGTTAATTATTCGGCAATAATCGAAATTAGCTGATTATGATCCGTCAAGAAGATTCACTGCTACCTTGATTCACCTTATGATGAAGCGCCCACTATACAAAAAAACCTAAAAATGATTGCGAGTCTCTTCTATTCATAGTCACTTTTATTCTGTTGATAACATTTTTTTGTGATTATACATGTGTTTCTCAGCACAGGTATGTAATTTGTAATCACTATCAGGGAATTCCACTTTAGATATTTTCTAAATCAAAGGTACCACACGAATAGAAAACGTTCAGTACCATGATATTATTCATTGAAAGGATTTTCTAGAATCAATCTCTTTCTCTGCATACTCAAGAAAGAAGAATAGGACTGTTGGTTGGATGCTTGAAATCTTTCATTTGCTTTATGCATAGTAGATATTGCTATTTGCAAAGCTTTGAAACGTGAATTTATTAGATGTTACGAGATTCCTATGTAACTTGAGAACGGAATAACATCATTCTACATAAACGATTTCCTTTGTGACGGATGCCTGACGTTCAGACCTCGAATTCGTACCTCTTAATTTGGATGAGTGAAATTTCACTGTTTGACATAGTTGAAAATAGATGATTAAAAATCAGTGTACGGTTTTTTTATTATTCGATGAAATAAAAACTTCTCAAATTCGGCAGCACTGCAAGGGTGCAGTGCGATGTCTCTTAGGCATCAAAATAACAAAGAAGGCTTAGAGAAATACGATCCTCAACGCTCCAACTGACCTATTAATTCAACGAGAAATTCCTTCATACTAAGACAATGCCAATATGCGAATTCACCGCTCGCGCCAACATGCATCCCTAACAGACGTATTAGAATTATTGTTCTAATGAAGAATGTGATGCAGAGTTTGCAACGTGTCACTCTTTCAGCAAGTCTTCCCTTCGGCATATCTTCTTTGCGACTTGTCTTCGTTGCGCATGTCCCCCCTGCGGCTTGTCTCTATTGCGATATGTCACTTTTCTAACAAGTCTTTGTGCCTCATTCCTTTAACAGAAAATTTTTTAGTTCTTTTCACAGAGTGGTGGATGAAGAGACAAGTCGCAGCACAGTGGACTGAAATGGCAAAAAAAGTGCCAAAACTTTTGCATATGGAGGATTTGAATTAAAATCAACTCGCAATATATGTTTTCGATGTATTCTTTAACGAGGAATTCAAATCAGTTTCCCTCGCTATGCCATCCCACACATCGTAAACGTGTTTGCGAAATGTACATATTTCATCATTTTTTCCTAATGTACGTACCTTCACTGGCATTTTCCATGCTGCACAAACTCTTTCCACTAAAAACTCACTGAATGTGTCAAATTGTAGAAAAATGCTGCCACTTTGTGTCCGCCATTCTGAATTTTGAATTTTTGACTTCTTTTCCATATCAGCAACCCCAAAAACCTCTTAATACCAAAAACTTTATATGGGTACTCGAACGAAGTGAAATATGGAGATTCTGATTTTTGGCCAGCTTTTTGGGGTTTCGAACACCAATTAATAATTATTAGAACTAATAGAAGTTAAAAAAGAAACGTAACTTAAGAATTCACCATTTGTGAATAACAACGTGGCACCTGAAACACAGCTCTTTCGGGATTGACTTTGTAAAGAGTAATATATTCTTTAACGCATCCAAACATCAACAAATTTCGCTGGTGCTTATGGCATAAAATGCACAATGAACGCATAATGCCTATGTCTACTAGAGTATAATTTGTAATTTGATGAGTTTCATGTGTCGATCGAAAGTACGAAAATTGGTCCATATCTATCTTTTTCGAATAAAGGTAAAAAGGCGTTTGTCAGTGATTTTAGTGAGTAGTAGTGGACTTTATCAATATGATACTCCGTGGTAAGACCGACCGTTGCGCCTTGTTGGGGAAAGGCATTTTTGCAAATAAAATTGTTTGCTAGAAATACTTCTATCTCATTCCGCATGATACACTCAACCGAATTGAAGGAATAGAATACAATAATGAGAATTCACGTCCAGATTCATACTTTAAAAGGAAAATTATGCAGGAAACAGTTTTACCAAAATATGCATTGGGAGATTCTCTCGCAGTGTAATTTGAGTTTTGAAAATGAATTGAAAAACACTAAGCACTCAAATTCAAGCTTCTATTATATAAAACATGATTCCTGAAAGTACACATTGAAATTAAACTCAACTCATATCAAATATATGTATAAAATTTCAAAATAGCAGACGCTCCACTATATAGTGGGACAAGTGCCATCGAGGTAATAGTTGACAAATGTTAAGGCGGCAACTCTGTCATAAATTTGGTCAATCACACGTTCAAACTCTAACCTTAAAATGGAACGTGTTTAGGCTTCGAAAAATCATTTAATTTTTCCACGGTCAGCGAGGCAGAAATTATTATTCATTTGGCCGTTAACCTGTGTTTGAAGTTTGCATAGCAGAAGGTCAACGAATAAGATATTATACCAAAACTTTAACTATCGAACCTCTTATCTACTCACTCTTATAACTTTACTCAATGTTTTAGAATGTAAATTACAATCTTACGAGTATTTTTTACGAAAAGGAGGCAGTTGACAGATTCGTTAAATCCGTGCCATTAGTGACTCGTAAAAAAAAATAAGAGTTGTATTCTTTCTGACAAAGTATGCGAATAATTTACAGTGTAGAAAATCAACCGCATTATATTTGATCCACTTCATGGAAAAAAAAGTACAAATACGATTTATTTTATGACATTCTCCTTTTTATGGTGTATGAAAAAAATCAATATCCTCCAATATACATTTGATGAATTTCCTCAACTGAGCGTACATGATGAATCTGGTTCTTTTAAAATACTTTCTTCCGAAATTTCTCTCAGCTTCTCAAATTTCCTTCTGGAAAGTTTTTTTCGGGGAATCTGTTTACTTTTTGCCTAACTAAAACCCCTATTTTGGTTGAATTGTGTCCAGATTCAGTGCGAACCAGTTGACAAATCGATGCGAAATCCCAAGAAAACATTTTTGTTCACTCATTGTTAGGGTTGGGTGAGTGATCGAAAGCTCTTCTATTTTGGGTCTGTGTCCGTGCCTGTTTCTTTCCCACCTACTCGAGTTGTCATACTCGGGCTGACCGCAGTTTTTCATAATCATTATTTTTGAATTATTAATTTATTTCATAATGATGAAATGAACGCTGTTCTTCAATCAGAACTACAAGGGACGAGCGGATCGCGAGATACCGTATGGGGTCGTTGTGGCTCACGTTTGCGGTGCCACGGTGTTGCTTCGAACTCCCACTCTACCAAAATCTCAAGAGCTTGGACAATGTTCTTGTAGCTTATCTCTTTTCTCACTCTACCTATCCTCGGGTGTGGAAAAAAAATTTTAGCAACAACCATCCTTGTCTCTCCATAGCGAGCAAGCACATATGGGAAAGAGATGGATTGGACTCATCTTCTGTCGCGTTTCCGTCAATTTGAAGATTTTTGTATTAATCTTCGTGGTCATTGGCGCTCACTTCTTCCACGTTCGGCCATTTACCATTGGCCAGGATAAGTAAGAAAAAAAGGGAACAATTCTACGTCTCATTAACTTTTTATCGATCAATTTTTGATAAAGTGGCCTCCGAGAGATGTTGCGGTTTCTGATCTAACTTTCGGAAACTCGTTTACAAAGCCTGTTAGACTGCCCATGCAAATTACGTCGAAACCAAGTGGACGAGAAATACTCTTGGTTCAGGCGAAAATGCTTATATTACATCATGAGTAAAGCATATGCTAGTGTTAGATGTAAACTATTTTACGAAAAAGTATCACGATTACAAATCAATTATACTAAAAATGTAATTTTTCAGAATAGATCACTGAAGAGGTCCCACATATAGAGCTAAACCGTCTGATGGAATTAAAAATCTTCTTCTTTATTTACGGACCCCAAAGCTACAAACAAATAAATACTATTATTATCACGGAGGGTCGCAAAAAGCCAAAAACAATTAATAGTTATATCATCAGATCAAATGCGGACTTATAAAGAAAGTGGGTCGTTGATCTTACTACTTAGTTCCTTAAATATGGTTTCAAACTTTTTATTGAAAGTTCTGTATTATTCCATACAATATCCATCAGTAAATAAAATATAAATATTAGGTATTATTATGCCAACAGCCACGCCACGCTCGAAAAACCAGTTCCCTTTCGATCATTGAAGTAAAGGAGCGTTGAGCGCGGTTAGTACTTGGATGGGTGGCCGTCCGGGAATACCGCGTGCAATTGGCAGGTTAGCGTGAGAAAGATGTCCTTCCGTGTAAACAATTCAACCAATTACGAATCAATGAGTGAACATTACCCCGTGAAGGCATTGCGAGGGTTAGAAATTCAGAATACAGGTATCAACTATTACAGACATCCGACATGTGTCTTAAAATGTTTGAATTGGAATAAATATATTAATTCCAATTATATGTAATGTATCTCGTCAACGGAATAAGATACGATGAAACGAAGTTCTTAAATTAACCTCCAGATTTATAAATATGATAAATAATTTATAATGATCACATATTCACTATATTTTATAGTAGTTTCTTGCACATTCTCATCAATTATGATCGAAAAAATATGTGGATTGTTTGAGATTCCACACCTCAGTTTACAAAGGATCTCAACGTTTTGAGATCTACTGAAGCCACGAATTCCTCCATCCGTTCATACGTCGATAAACACGATAACCCCCTTGAAAATTGGAAGGATCAAATCGAGCTTGAGCTTGTACACCCGCTTGAGGTCTGGGAAGGGAGAATAAGTTCGTTAACCAGCCGTAGTTGACAAACGGTTTCGGTTTCATTTATCGAGAATGATATAGAAAAATCGTAAATTCCAGTTCGACACTGGCTGATATGAGATAAGTGAAACAAATGAAGCGGAAAAAATTTACCTCCTCAACAGGCTCATAAATCGTCTTCTTTACATTATTTTATTGTACAACTTGTTTCAATTTATTCATCAAAAATACAATAAAAAAATCAGAAGTCTAAGGTAAGACCCAATAACGCGAAATAAGTAAAAACGTAGCTTTTCAGTAGGCCTAAATATTCTCATTCAACCCTCTTTTATATGACTCCTGGTTTTTATTTTAACCATCGATAACTAAAAAGCGCACGCGATTTTTATTACTGTCAGATAATTTGGAACATATGAATATATACTATTAAAATTTTCTTTCGAACTTGACTGCAAAGCGTGAGTTTCACAATGAGAATGGATGTCTTGAAGCCAAATAACATTTGAGAAATGTAATCTTTACCTACACTCAATTACATGGAAAAATCCTATTATGAAGATGCATGGATGAAATGAGATTCAGAAGAGATTATTCTGACACTCCAGGCGCGCTCAAACATTCCAGCCACGCGATTTCTCCGTATATACTACTGAGGCTAATAAGTGTGTTAGCTGGGGTTACTTAAGAAATAGTTTTGGGAATACGATTCTTATCTTGGATTTTGCTGTCATTCCTACACCCTAATATTGAAAATAGACGAACTTCGCCACAGATTTTTTCTTTAATTAAAGAGAAGCGTTATCAACACTGAATGTTTTTATAAAAATGGTTAATCACACGCACATTAGATGGAAATCAGAGACGCTGAAATAAACTGAATGAATGTTAGATCAATTTTGGAGTAAAAAATAATGCACAAGTCGAACTAGCTACCATCATTGTTCTTTCAAAACATATTGGAAAAAGGCACATGGTTCTAGTGAAGTAGGATGACAATTTTTTTCGGAAAGGCTCTATTTAGACAATCTTCAAGTTTTAAACATTGTACCTGATTCTCGGAATCTTTTCCTTTGAAATTAAAATATTAAATACACGTGAGAAGTTCTCAGAATTTCAAGTGACTGAATTTTAATACCTACATGGTAGAATTGTGTGAAAATTTCAGTGGTTATACCCACATTTCGTAGTTAAGCTGCTTACAGCTCCTCCAACGCTTTAGTACCTACTATAGCTGGTTGCGATCGAGCTGAATAAGCTGTTTAATGCATGAAGAATGCAAGTTTGGGGATTTAGAGGAATAATTTATGAGAACTTATAGGAAAGAAAAAGGATTTCACAATCAAGCATGAATGAGGGAACCTAGCTTATTTGAATCAGATTTGAAGTAATTTTTAGAACATTAGAAAAATGAGAAATATGTAATCATAAAATTAGATGAAATGGGCGGAATGTCTCTACAAAAGAGTTTTTTCAGAATATGTTATAAATATATCATCTCAATGATTCGGATTTTCCTTTTGATAATACTAATATAGAATTCAAGGAAAAGGTAATTTTTCAGTGCAGAACAGTTAAGCGTTTTATGTGTCGACTGAAAATGTATGTGAATTCCCATCTGTCATCTGATATTCCATCCAAAACCTTACCTGTTATCTAAAGCAAATATGATAGACGATAATCCGGCCGCAAGTGGAAAGGTTTCGCTCAGAGCTACGAAACTCTAAAAATAAGGGCAAATTCTTGGTCTTATTTTCAGGCTTTTGCTGCAGGACGTAATTTGACATCTCAAAAGTTGACTCATACTTTAAGGAGGATATCTTCATTGGAATGTTCATTGAATATGTTTAATTCTCAAGTCCGTTTAAACTTCAAATATGTTATTCTGTTTTAAAATTTATAACAAACCACTCAATAATCTCAGTTACGCAATAAGATTTCAAAGAAAATAGGAGGGAACTTCACCTGCACATATGCAATTTAAAAATTTAGAAGATGAATGATATAAGAATTTTCTTCTATCATTCTAACTAAAACTCCTTTAAATTATTGAAGCATCCCTCATTTGTAAGGCAAACTTGATTCTTTTTCCATACCCGGACCAGGGCTCGAAAGCGCAAGACGCCTGGAAAGAGCGGAATCGAAACTTGACACCTCACCTCTGTGCCGCAGAGACTTGATCCTATATACTCTTTTTAAGTTTCGATTTATATACTTTTCGGAAACTGTACTCCATTTATTTTATATAAAAAAGAATTGTAAATGACTTTACACTAGGCAAAAGCAAAAAACTTTTTTTTCGCAGTAGAACAATCCCCCAATTTGGTTTGAATCAGTCAGTTGTTTGGAATTAATATGGAGTTTTGAATAGGTGAAACTTATTTGAAAAGGCAATAATAAAAACAACTAGTTCTTATAAAAATTCTATCAATTATTATTGATTCATGTCTCAAAGAATGTGCAAGGAATAATTTCTATTTAATAACTTCCAATTTCGCCCCACCCCAACTCCTTGTATCGTGCCCGGAAATGCGCCGTAAATCGAAAATAGAAATTTGAAGTAAAATGTATGCCAATTACAATTTGTCATCATATGCTTTGACATAAATAGTTACTTTTCGGTGAAACACAGCTTTCTAATTGCTTTCAAATGGATCTTTACCTGTTCAAAAAATTGTAAATTGATCGAACAAACTCTAATTCACAGTTAATCGTGGAAAGTTTATATTTTCTCGGGATAAATTATGCATTTCATAAATGATGGAAGTTATGTTTTCGGTTGGATATGTTTTTATATGTTCCGTTAATTTATATTCCTGTGCTTATCTTCATTTTCCACTGAATCATGGAAATTGAGTATTTTCTTCCAGTTACGGCTCTACCAGAGAATATTAATAGTTATGTTCATCCGTTAAAGATTTTTTCCGATTCCCAAAACAATTTCCATTTGTTCAAACGATTTTTTTACTCAATGAAGATCTTAGAAAGTTGGCACTTGCAAAATAAATGATGCAGTTCATCAACGCTCAGATTTATATTTTCGTGGAAGACGATTGCAAACTATTTGGACGACTATCTATCATTCACTTGTGCCTTTTCACGGGAGACGTGGGTAGAATTCTAGTTTTCACATATCTCTTACAACGTGTCCCTCATTCCTCAGTATCTGATCATTCTAGAACTCATCAATGAATCGATAGGAATATCCATTTATTCAAACAATGAGTATCTCAAATTCTGTTGGTTAAACATAAGTATAGTTATTTTCCTTTTCTTGAATTGATCCCTGTAGGTCGACGTGACCCGTAAAATAAAGGAATTTTGGCTGATAGTTGTTACTAAATTATACAAATAAAAATAACAGAGAAGTAAATTTTTCATTTGAAAATGCATTACAAGTAGATATTGGATGAAAGTGTAGATTTCCAGAACAGTTGACTTGAAAGTTTCTACGGTGTTTCGCGTGACAATGTACTTTTTCTGCTGTCTCGGCAGTGGTTCTCGTAGTCTTGTGTACGACGTGTAGCAAGTACTTCTTTTTTTTTCTCGTCAGTTGTGATAAGCTGATTAAAATCCGAAATCAGCTTCATTCAAAGCGAATATCCATGACTCACTCGTTAATTTTTTTCACAAGTTCTAGAGTACGAAAATACACAGTTTAAGACAATAGAAGAAACTGGAATTTCACAAGTTATTTATGGATATGAAACGACACAAGTGGATGATAAATATTCGTTGGATGATAAATATTCGTTGATTATGGCACTATTTTGACCAGAGACTAAATCAACATTATTTTGTAGAAAAAAAGATAACCATACAAACAGAATTTGTTGAAAAAATCGAGAATTATATGAAACAAAAAAATTAATTATTTATTCACAATACAAGAAGGTTAGGTGGGACGAAATTAAGAGTTATTTGGTGCGAATTATCCTCTGAACGTGACTCAGGACGCGTCTAAACTTTCATCATAATAGGTTAATGATATAATAATTTTTTTCCCCATTTTCAAAAAGAAAGCTTTGTCTATTTGGAATCGTATCTGAATTTAAAAGGATCTGATATATATCGGATATATACTATCGGATTTTATACTTTTTTGTGATTGTTCAAACAGCCCTGGATCAAAGTATAATTTTACAGCACATCTGTCAACATTGATCAATATCTTGTTTTCAAAACTCTATAAAAAAAACTGATGTAATTGTGTTTTTGAATCAAGACAAAGGCGAAAACTGTTCATTCATTTTCAAAGTCTTTATTGTTAAAATCTTGATTATTGCAATTTTTTTCAAAGCAAGAGGCTAGCTTCTCGAATATTTTAAATTCGCCAATTTTTGATATTTTCGAGGATAATCGTGGAGAACAAAATCGGGAAGAAAAAAGTAAAAGGATTTGGAAAAGATTTTAATGATAGTTGCGCTAGGAATAATAACTATAACCTATGTATCTTGTCAAAAAATGTATATAACACCGACAATTTTTTAAATTATATTTGCAATCAACGAGTGCCAAAACGTGAAGATCCGTTGAAAACTGGAAATCAAAAACTTGAGCATTTCCATTATACACTCTCGTAAATGAGAATTTCAGAATATTAACATTTGGAGGGTTCTATTCTGTGTGTACAGTGTCTTAAGTTTCATTTTGAATCTGCCCCTGTACTGTGAATCTCGATTTTCAAAAGCTATAAATTCGATATTTTCTAATTATTTAGCAATTCAAATTCAAAATTCATTACTTTCAACGATCTAAATCTAAGAAGGGACAATTTTTGAATGATAAAATTGATCGTTTTATTTAATATCCATGGCTGCGAAATGGGATTTCTCTAATCATTTAGAGTTTTTAAATTAAAATTGTTTGATTTGAATAGTCCTTATTCGTATCCTCCGCAGACTCTCTTGTCGCGCGCGATATGGGAAAAAGAAGGATAGGGTACCTATTTGTACAGATTCTAGCAGCTGATCAAGGAAAGACTACAAGAGGAGAAACAGAAGACCAGCAGAGAGCGGATACCAACAGCTTGCTCAAATGCTCGGCTGCTCCCCTCCCGCTCTCATGCTTGCACTTAATAGACGTTAGCTCTTTAAACTTCGCAAAGCAGCTCGCCAACGTGAGAAATGGGTACGAGTTATTTAAATATGCCGCGTGCCCCTTGATACGCATTATATTTCTATTGAATTAAGCTTAATTTTGCATCTTAGTATTTTTAAACTTGAGACAATAAATAAAATCTATTCGATGAAACAGGAATTAGAAAAACAAAAGCATCTCCACGAACTAATCTCGGAGTTGGAACGGAATGAGCTGCAAACGCTCTGCGGTTCTCATCAGCTATTCAAAATACATAATTTCAAAGTGTTTTATTCAGAAGTTTCTCAATTTCAAATCATGATACTTCGAATACTTATGAATGGAAACTGTGAATCAGAAACTTACATATTATATAATTGTAAACCATATTTCCAGAACTTTGAATAGGAAATTGTTCAAGTTGAAACACTTTTAATTTTCGAATCATTTGATTTGTTTGTATTGGGACTAAAAATTAACTAATCATTATTGCTTAAGTTTCGATTGATATCGAACAATATTTAACACTTATTTATTTCTTCACTTCAAACAATTGGGACGTTTAAAAAAAAAGGGATAAAAAAAATAATTTCTGCGAACCAACTTTTTGCTGGAAAATATAACTGCAAAAACTTATCGAATTTCATAATAAATATATAGCGCTTTATTGTTCAAGATTCTTTTAATAGGTTGGATTTAACCTGCATGTATTCTTTCCATTCTGTTTTGCGGTCGAGCGAAATCGGAGATAAGAAAAAAATTCTAGCATATAAGTCTTTTATTTAGAAAAAAAAAACGCAAATTTGTTACAAACTATGTTTTGAAAGAATGTGTTGTTTTTGTTTAAAAAAGACAATGCCTGTCGTGGGACACGCGGCAGATGTGAATAACCCGTGCCTGCGCGGGCTGGTTGCTTTGCTTCAATGATAAAGATATCTTCAAGGGAGTGTGAAGACAACATTTCTTCTTCATTACCCTTTAAAAACTGTTTCGGAAATTGTTACTGAAGCTCCTCAAATCGGAACACATTGATATGAAACTTCGTTTTTCATAATACCGGCATTAAACATATTCTCTATGCACGAAGCCTCCTCATTCTTTGTATGATTAGTTTTCTGTTGATTTTTTTATAAGTCTATAATAAAATTAAACAAATTCATTTGAATGTTGTGCGACTTTCAGAACTTTTGGATCTCGGATTTGTCAATCAATGAAAATCGGAGTTAATTTGTCTGAGTTTCCCCTTGAGGATTCCAAGGTTGATAGAGCTGTCGTCTGCATAAGGGAGCGTGTGTATGAGAAAGAAAGTGAGAGGGGGGCGTCGTCAGTGCTTGCATGGGAGTGTAAGGGGAGCAACCGAGCGCAAGACACGTAATAAGAATGTTTCCGTTAATGCCGTGAGAGCTCAAAAAAAAGGGAGTCCATAATAACAAATCACAGTTATGAATAATTTGGACCTTTATTTTAAAGGGTACATGCAAAACGTGGTAGACGTACAAGAACTGAGCGCCTAGAGCGAGGTACATTTATTATCGAGCACACGAAGCGCGAGATCCGGAAGACACCCACCTCAGCGTGCTCCAGCTTGTGAGGTGCGCAATGAGAATTTTTGTACGGAAGTGTGTGCCAACGCACTTTAGTGTACCCTAAAACAAGACACACATCCTGCTCTTTTCGTTTTCAAATTTCTCAACCACATCATCAACGTTTTGGTAATTAGCCTCATACATTTTTGATATTTGTTGAGTCCATAAAAGAGTCACGTATATTGGAAGGGTATTTGCGAGATTGTGAAGGAACTAATCTAGATTTGCACTGATTGTTAACTGGAAGCTGCATGGAATTGGTCATTACGGACTCCAGGATAAGCGGATCACTTAATTGGATTTCAATTGGGCAAAAGTAAGTTCTGCCAAAAGTATGATCTGAGGACGTTCTACCGTATATATAAATTAATGATGCACAGGATAAGAGGAAAGGTACATTAAGCGATTCACTTATCGGCAAAATGGTACGTGGGCATATCTAGAGTAAGCAGTCACGAATTTTGCCAGATAAAAACGTGCGCCCTAAAGACTCCCGAGGCTTCGCGAGAAAAATTCGTGCTGATGCACATTAGACGATTTCTTGTAAAAGTTTTTCGATCAATTTTCCCAGCGGGAAGATTCTGTAACAATTTTAAGATCTCATCACAGTTTGCCGCTATCTCTGATGCTTTTGGTATGTGTTTTTACATTCTCATCATAATGAGAAGGTCTTATTTTTGTACGAAAGTTGAATATTGTGTATTCCATCCAATCTCGACGTTTTGAGACCTTTCGAGTGAAAAAAATTAAGTTTTACGATAGTGTCTGCTTATCTGTCGTCATTGTCGTCATTGTAGATTGGGGATTTCCACATATTTGCACTTCCCTATATAGCAGCAGTTACCACTACCGCAGTAGATCGTAGCAGATATTTATGTAGTATAAAGAAAGATTTTTCATTAGATCCGTCCAAATCATTTCATTTTTATAAAAGAAAAATGGAGTTTCAATTTACCGGGAAATTATATTCGTCACTCGTAGTGAACAAGCTTTTGATTTGCATTTTAACATGCATCGTTTTTCATGCTTGCTTCCCCTGCCCTTTGATTGTCTCGAAAGATTTTTTCGCATTTCTTTTGGTTACATTTGAAGTAAGAAGTAGTAGTAAACAGGCACTAGCTATCAGAATAGAGGCACGCTGATGCTTAGACTTAAGCCTCTTAGATGAGCTGGTCGGCCTTATTTCCGCGTTATTGGATTATTCGTCTTCCATCCTTCGTCCGAGTTGGTTGATACATAATATCTGCATTCCAAGCTACTTTCTAGATCACAAAATACGCGTTTAGTCTGGCTTTTGCACCTCATATATACACATCCCCAACCATTCCCACTTGGAACAGGAAAAAAGTGGACGTTCTGACGAAAATAAATGAAGGGATCGCTTACTGAGAGAAGAAAAGGACTTGACGCCTCGTCTACTTTTTTCTCAGAATGAGTTACTACGTCGTTGTATTCATCCATTAGCAAGCAGGTCGTTCTTTGAAAAGACATTCAATTGAATCAACGAATTGGAAATTCCAAGCTTAATGAGCTTCAATTCAAATGACTTTTATCTTCTTTGTTACCAATATAGAATATTTATATTACATTGAAACATAAACAAATCTTATTCTCTTAAACGGTTATCAGAAAAAGATATTTTGATTCGAAGATATTGCGTGAAATCAAAGAAATTTTGTCTGTGCTATACGGTGAAAAAATTTATATTATTTAAATACATTTCTTGATTATTTTCGTCTCGGTCGATAAAAAATATTGCTCGTCAGTATATCGGATGATTTGCAAAGAACTAATCGGATTGTATTACGCATTAGTACACGTCTTAGGGGCCGAAAAGTCAAGTGCGTCAACCAGTCTTTTTTACCAACGGTTCTGGTTCAAACTTAGAAAATTATAATAAAAATTAAAAAATTCAATTTTTTGATCAAACGATGGGAGGAACCAAAAAAATTATTGCAGAAAAATGGGGAAACTAGAAATTATCTACAAGTTTTATCTTACAATTTTTCCATGGGAAGCGTGGTTTTTGTTTTTTCGGCAAAAATTATATCGAAAACAAAAGAAACCCATTTTCCGTCTGAACTGTACGAGAAAGGCAAAAATGTCTGAAATCATAATTTTTACCGTCAAAAAGATATAGAAATTTCCAATGAACAATTCTTTCATGAGACGCATGGTTTTTTTTATCCTGGAGAACACCTTTCTAAAAGAAAGTCACGTACCCAGGGAAACTGTACAAGATGTTACGCAAAAAATGCAGAAACGTAGATTTTTTAATTGAAAAATACACAAATCTTCGATTTGTTATGACTTAAGCATTTATTTCATATATACGTGCATTCGCTTTTGAGAATGAGGAGCTGAAAACATTAATTTTCGAAAACAATTTAGCATTCAGCTTTCCTATCTGTAGAGTGTAAAGAGAAGGGTGGTTCCTATAACTGTTTTTTTCAATTCATGGATTCAAAATCGGGACATTTTTCAACAGATTCCTTAAAAATCAAATCGTTCAGAATATTTATATTAATCTGATCTGCTGACTTTTCTTCTGATCGTTGATGGATAACCCAAGATTTTTTGCTCAACATTATGAATAGCCTGACGAGGGTAACGGTACGTTACCGAAACATTGCAAAATTGTGAACATATCTTACGTATAAAAAGTCTGGATGAGACGCATAAGATGGAGGAGAATATTTTTTCTCAATTTTCCCACTTCTCGAAAAGTTGTATAATAATCAAGTATAATTAAAAATACTGAGCTGTACATTGTTGATGTTTCGAATTTCACACGTTAAAGAATATTAATTGCAATATGTGTGCTTAAATATATTTGAGTCTTGTATTTGTTTATGCGAGCAAGGCTAATGATTTGGAGGTGACAATGTAAGACCACCGGTAAGGCCTTGTCCCAGGAGTAATTCCGCTAATGGACTAACTGTAGAAGGTAGAGCAATAAATGTACATGCCCGATTTCCATTAGGGCTCAACTAGTAATTTCCCAAACTGAAAATATGGAACACTGGATTAAATTTTACTTCTCATCATCAAAAATGTAAAAGCGTATGCATTTTATACCTTAAAAAAATAGTTAGCCTTCTTTAGGCTTAACCAAATCTTCTGGCACTTCTGATTTTTCCCTATTATTACATACACACAAGGAATAATAAAAATTGCAGATGAAGAAAAATTGCTAGACAACATCAAGGAGTAGTATTTAAGTAGCGAAAAATGCACGAACAAAGATAACATTCTCAGATATTTAACTAGTTATATAGAATCGTGGTTTCACTTGATTAACTCAATAAAGCAGTGCTCACGAGATCGTATATTGTAGTCAGTTACACAATTTGATATGTATTTGAAGTGTTTTTCTCACTCGAAGAAAATACAACTATTTTGGAATCAATTTCAAAGAAACATATTTTCAGGAATGATTGTTAGAATTAGAATAGCGAAATTGGAGTCTACAATCGTGTGCAGTTATCATTCTGATGCTGCATGAAGCACACACTTTCCGCAGTAAAGACGGGGACTTTATTATAAACACACTTCCATATCGCTCTCCTTAATACGCAATAATTTTTCCATATTTTTTATTAAATTTGTCTCCCCTATACTTTTTTGTGTAAAAGTGACAATTTTCAATGTGAAAGAATCTCTAGTCGGCAAACCTACATGATTATACGACGATGAGTACCTTATATTTGCCGTTTTACCTTGCCCTGAAACTTTATTTAGTAGATGAATTATTTTGGTTGGAAATTCGTTTTTTTTTTAGCTTCGCTTAGAAGTTTTCCTTTCAAATTCGAATTTTTCTTTATTAATGCTGAATTATTATTTGGTACAAAATTCAACTAGTTCATATTTAGGCAGTTATGCAGGAATTATGAATAGTTTTCTTCCCATAAAATGGCGGGTGATTTTCAATGAACTTTGCAAGTGACCCTTTCCGCAATCGAGACGAGGACTTAATGGTAAGCACATGTCCATATCGCTCTCCTAAATACGTGTTTCAAAAAATAGTTTTTTTCAGCAGTTTGTGGGACCGAGCTTGGTCTCCATTTTTTAAATAACCAAACTTCAGGACACTGGTGCGCCCCTTGGTATGTAATTTAACCAATAATAACTTGTTTTGTTCCGGCTCCATTTATTTCTACCTCTTTCCTTTTGTACCTCCCTTCACATGACTGATGTTTGTTGGTGATTGACTTTATGGATTGATACACCACTATAGAACGAATTAGCACTTTGTTTGGACATGACTTTATCTACGGAATATTTTCTTGCTTGCATTTAGTGCTTGGATGGATAATTTACACAATGAATAATATTAACTATAATTAAGCCTTGTTGACGGTGACAGTAAAGAGGCAAGAGACACCTTCGTGGACTCGTTGAATGATATAATAGACATATGTTATTCAGGCGAAAGAGTAATATTACTCGGAGACATGAACGGTTGGGTTCCTGTACTACGCGAAGGTCATTTCGGAGACACAAAGACGGATGGTAATGGGGATAAATTGATCAGTTTGTGCTTGAAAAAGAGTTTTTCCATTAAAAGCATCTGGTTTAGGCAAAATATCTTATAGTTTCAAAAATTACCCCAGGTCAAGAGTGGATGGAAAGAAAAATTATTCAAAAATGCAAACAGATGCGAGTCAGAATAGAGAATTTGTAAAAACCAGAAGTACAAAAAGTATATCGTGGAAAGCTGGATAAATATTTAGGGCATCACAAAGATGATTGGAAGACAGAATAAGGCAACAAAAATGTAGAGGGTGCATGTATAATACTGCGGATCGGAATCTTCGAGAGTGCTTCGGAAGTGTGTGACCTCTTAGAAGTCTTAGCGATAGGAAAATACCTAGGGTCATAAATTATTATAGGGATAAAAAAAGGAAAGCAAATATACTAGGGAAAGAAAGCAAGGATGAAATCAAAACAATAGAAGTCACAAAAATGCAAAATGATTTCGAAAGAAATAAGAAACTGTTCTGGAAATGGGTTAAGAAGACTAGGAAAGGAAATACTAGCACTGAGGTAGTTGGAATGAAAATGCTGACGGTAAAATGGTATGGGTTTCGGACAAAGTGAAAGACTGAATGCGGGATTTTTCAAGAAGCTGTATAAAGGTGAAGTCACGGAGCATAACAATAGTGACATAGACACGGATACGTTAGACGATGTCGATGTAGGTGGCGAGAGCAGAATCGGTGTCGACGACATTATACCCGTAATTTAAATACTAAAAAATGCTGAGGCTGCCGCACAAAGGTCCAGAAATATGAAAAGCTGGCTGAAACTCCCGAACATGTAATAATAATGTCACGCTTAAAAAAAAAACCATTTCTCGTCCGATCACTGAAGTCAAGCAGCGTTGGGCGGGGTTAGTACATGGATGGATAACTATCCGGGAAGCCGCGTGCTGTTGGCATGTCGCTGGGAGACTGGTGTCCTCCCGTGTATCCAACTCAACCAACTATGACTCTTTACGAGTTACGCTTAACCCGCAAGGGATTATAGCTTAATGGTAAAAAAAAAACAGAATGTACACACCCGAAAGTTTTTAGGGTCGCTGCATTCAAAAATGATATTTGTTTATTCAAATGCAAAATGGTGGACACAAAATGGCAGCCAACTTGCATAAATAAGTAGAGTATGGAATGTAAATCCACTTTTCTTTACGTTTTCGGGGTCCTGGAAGTTGAAAATGATATTTATTTTTCAAAATTCATAGTAGCGGATTCAAAATCGTTGCCAACCTGCATAAAAAATGGAGCATGGAATGTAAATCAACTTTTATTTACATTTTTAGGGTCGCTGAATTAAAAAATGACATTTATTCTTCAAAATTCAAAATGGCGTAGATAAAAGTTGATTTACATTCGATACCCCATTTTTCCATGCAAGTCAGCCGTCATTCTGTGTCCGCCATTTTGAATTAAAAAAAAATATATCATTTTTAAATCCAGGGACCTTAAAAACGTAAATAAAAGTTGATTTTCATTCCATACTTCATTTTTTTATGCAAGTTGTTTATGCTTGTGCGTGTATACGTTTTTTCACCAAAAAAGGTATCACAAAACTTTATTGGCAGTTTTTGGCAGCTGATTTCTACTTACATTCAAATCATATGTGTAACTATCATTTTGGATACTCGAATTCAAGAATAACTTGTAAAACTTTTAACTTAGCTCTTACCTTAGAAAAAGTTGAGAAAGTTTTCGGAAAAATTTTTTGGATTTCAATAATGTAGAGGACAACAAGCATATCAAATTGGAGAATTCAAACTTATGAATGTAAAAAAAGGCTCACTTCGTGCAGGTATCATTTCGTCACACGTGAATCGTCCAATCCACTAAAATTCCGTGCACTGGCCAAGTAAGAATTTTTTTTCGCCGGGACGCGCGTATCGTGCAGCATTTTTCGACTGACTTTATGAAGAGATGAACCGATTATGAAAAGACGTCTTCTCCTACTAATGATCTTGAGCAATCCCAGGGGTACCACTTAAAATATTTTCAATGTTAAAACAATCTATCGAGTAACTTTTTACATTCTCATCAGAGAAGGTATTAGATTTGTGTAAAATTTGACCCCCCCCCCCCCGTTTTTGTCAAATGT
>WSXT02192628.1:3627-19593 GCA_011762715.2 Neuroterus valhalla
CTTTGAATCATCCAGCTGGTAACTTAGCTAGGACTATGTCTCTAAACTACGCATAATTGGGTTTCTTTGGGTTGCTGATCACGATCCTGATATCCAAATGACCTCGTCACGTCTTGATCAAGGTCAAATGAAGGTCAAACACCTCATTCCGCGAAAAATGATTATTTTTACACAAGATTCTGAAAGAACGAACAATTTTACGTCAAGGCACACTATGACTTTTTTATCAATATAACCCTTGGAAGTCATTTGGAGGTCATCTGAAAGTCAAACTCTCTTCTGAATAATCCAGCTGGTATTTCAGCTGGGACTATATCTCTAAACTACACATCATTGTATTTTTTGGGTCGCTGATCACGATTCTGGTGTCCATGTGTCCCTGGCACGTGTGAGTCGAGGTTGAATGAAGGTCAAACTCTGTTATTAGAATGATAAAATTTTTTTGAACGAAGATAAGAGATCACCTCTTCCTCAAAGTGATCTTTGAGAGCCATTAAGAATTCATCTGCTGGTCGAATTCTTCCTACGAATTGCTCAGCTCGTGTATGAGAAGTGAGATCGTATGTTATTCTTGCTGAAGTTCATGAGAACTACGTAATCTCTTACGGAAGAACATGTTCTCTACAGTTGAATGTTATTTTTTCAATAAAGAGCTATTAGCTCAATATAAAAAATGGAACGAATCAATAATCAATGTCAAATTTGAGTGTAAACATTAGACGGGTGTCAAATGTCGAGCATGCCTGGACGTGAAATTCTACGTTCTCTCAGAATTATGTGTCAAAAAAATAATTTTTTGCGAATCAAGAGGTTCGACCTCCATTTGGTATTGATCCAGACGTGATGGGATCACGTGGATACCAGGATCGTGATCAGCGAACAGGAAAACACAATGGTATATAGTTTAGACACCTTGTTCTAGCAGAAAAACCAGCTGGATGATTTAAAGGAGAGTTTGATTTTCAGATGGATTTCAGAGGATCCTTAACTGGGGTTGCCTGAAGTTGGTTGCTAATGTAATATATGAAAAATTTCAAAGTTCAATTTCATTGAATCCATCCTAATTGATTCCCAGCACTACCATGATTTTTATACCTGGATTCAAGGACTTATATTCTTTCGAATTTGAGAAATTTCTTTTAGTGTCAGTCCATTGTTAATTTCCTGCTTCTGGTTGCTGGACAAAAGCAGGAGGTAGACGCGTATTCTGCCGTATACCTGATTACACATCGGATAGAGTAACGTAATCGTAAAACGATATGAACAAGCATAAAGGCGAAATTGGAGTGTACGACCTACCACTATTCGACTGTAATGTTTGCTCGTAATGACCACGGTACTAAACCGAACTGACTTGCTTTGTAATTACAGCGCGTACAATGTGCTACGATTGTTTTCCTACACATCTGCAATTAGTCCTATGATTTGTCTAACTTGAATGTATATTTCCAGGTTTAGATCCCGAACGCTGAACTGTGATTGGTTGGGACAAATCGTGCCTGAAAGATGGCATCGCCTCATGCCTCATCCCGACTTCAAATGATGCAGGTAAGCGAAGAGAAATTTTGCTATATTATCAAACGATCTCGCTGCCGTTACTGTTTGAAAAATCTCCTCTTGTCCTTTAACCTCTGCAACCCTCCATACAAATCCTGGCCCTCAAACCCTGGAAAATTTCTTACAACCCTTGTTCCTTGTCCACGTAACCCTCCTTACTACTTCTGCCTCTCAATTTCTGCAACCCTGCTTATTATCAACTCATGCATCCCTTTTACTACTTCTGCTCCGTAACTTCTCACAACCCTTTCGGCTTGTCCAATGCAACCCTTCTCATTACTCCTTCTCTTGAGCCCATCCAGCTCATTCATCCCCCCTGACCACGTCTGCTTCTTAAGTTTTGCAGCCCTCCTGACAATCTGTTTCCCTTAGCCCTTGCAATTCTTCTTATCACCCCTGCTCCTTGCCTCACGCCAATCTTCCCGAAACCGCGACCCTTGACCCTTGAAACACTCCGTATGGATCCTGCCCCAAACCCCTAAAACCTTTCTTACAACCGTTGTTTCTTGTCCATGTAAGCCTCCTTACTACTTCTGCTCTTCAATTCATGCAACCCTGCTTATTATCAACTCATGCACCTCCTTTACTACTTCTGCTCCGTAACTTCTCATAACCCTTCCGGCTTGTCCAATACAATCCTCCTCATTACTCCTTCTCTTGGGCCCATCTAGCTCATTCATCCCCTCTGACTAGGTCTGCTCCTTAAGCTTTGCAGCCCTCCTGACAATCTGTTCCCCTCAGCCCATGCAACTTTTCTTATCACCCCTGCCCCTTATCCCATAACACTCTTCCCAAAACACCTTCCTCCTAATCCTTGCAGCCCTCCATACAAATCCTGCCTCTCAACCCGTGAAACCTTCCTTATAACCCTTCTCTCTTGTCAACGTAACCCTCCTTGTTACTTCTGCCCCTCAATTTCTGCAACCCTGCTCATTCTAAACTCATGCAGCCCCCTTTACTGCTTTTGCTCCGTACTTTCTCACAACCCTTTCGGCTTGTCCAATGCAACCCTCCTCATTACTCCTTCTCTTTAGCCCATCCAGCTCATTCATCCCCCCTGACAACGTCTGTTCCTTGAGTTTTGCAGCCCTCCTGACAATCTGTTTCCCTTAGCCCTTGCAATTCTTCTTATCATCCCTGCTCTTTGCCTCATGCCACTCTTCCCGAAACCGCCCCTCACCCCTGTCCCTTGTCCCATGCTTTCCCTTGAACCTTGGATTCTTCCATAAAAATCCTGCCCTCAACCCCTAAAACGTTTCTTACAACCGTTGTTTCTTGTCCATGTAAGCCTCCTTACTACTCCTGCCCCTCAATTTCTTCAACCCTACTCATTATCAACTCATGCACCTCCCTTTACTACTTCTGCTCCGTAACTTCTCACAACCCTTTCGCCTTGTACAATGCAACCCTTCTTATTACCCCTGCTTTTTAGCCCATTCAACCCTCCTTAACACCTCTCCTCTCCAGCTCATTAATTGCCCCTCACTACGTCTGATCCCTTAGTCTGCAAACCTTCCTGAAAATCTGTTTCCCTCAGCCTATGCAACTTTTTTTGTCACCCCTGCCCTCTTGTCCCATGCCACTCTTCCTACAACCGCTCCCCCTTAACCCTTGCAACCCTGCATGAGAAATCCTGCGCCTCAACCCCTTAAACCTTCTTTACAACCCTTGTCTTTTATCCACGTAACCCTCCTTACTACTTTTGACCCTCAATTTCTGCGACCCTGCTCATTATCAACTCATGCACCTCCCTTTAATACTTCTGCTCCGTCACTTCCCATAGCCCTTTTGGCTAGTCCAATGCAATCCTTCTCATTACCCTGCTCTCTAGCTCATTCAACCCTTCTTACCACCTCTCCTCTCCAATTCATTTATTCACCCTCGCTACGTCTGCTCCTTAAATCTGCAAGCCTTCCTAAAAATCTGTTTCCATTAGCCCTTTCAATTCTTCTTATCACCCCTGCTCCTTGCCTCATGCCACTCTTCCCGAAACCGCGACCCTTGACCCTTGAAACACTCCATATGGATCCTGCCCCTCAACCCCTAAAACCTTTTTTACAACCCTTGTCCCTTGTCCATGTAACCCTTATTACTGCTTCTGCCCCGTAATTTCTACAACCCTGCTCATTATCAACTCATGCACCTCCTTTACTACTTATGCTTCGTCACTTCTCACAACCCTTTCGGCTTGTCCAATGCAACCCTTCACTGTGGCACCTTCAGCCCATGCATCCCTCCTTAATAATTCTGCAACCCTTCTGAAAACCCCTATGACTCATATAAGTTTTTCATGATGAACGGAATAGATAGAAGAATATTGGAGATAGAATATTGGAATTTTTGTCATCTTTCGCAATTGAATTTTTTATTTTCGTTCTTTCCCGCATTGAGGTAATCCATAAAACTATCAACAATAATAAATATTGGAGAGACAAATATCTTCACGATTTCGTAAAATACTAGATTTCTCAAAAACAAAAATTTCAACAATTTTCAGGCACCGGCTAAAAAAAGTTTAGATAGTAGTGCGCTTTGAAAACAAAGTTAAATGAGCAAAATGATTAATTCCGAATAATTTTTCATTGAAGAAGAAGGAATATAACATACATAGATTTGAAATATTATTATTAGAATTTTTGAAATCTTTCAAAATTAAATAAATACAGCTAAGAATTAATCTGACCTAAAACTCAAATAATTAATCTTCAAAATATGGAGAAGATAATCCGGTTTTTCACGTAACCAATTATAAAACGTTATTATAATCGACGCACAGTGGGCCAGAATCCCGAAAAGCTGGCCAAAAGTAAAAAAAAAAGTATTTTTTTTGGTACCTTTCTTTTATCAATAAGTGTTCTTGAGGGTTCTAGTGACTTTATTTTCCAATCCAAAAAATTTAATCGCAGAGAGTTGACTTTGCAGCACGGTGCGAAATTGACTACTTCTGCGCGCAGATGGATGCTTTTCAAGCTCCCTTAAATTTTTGTAAGAATAAACGGTGTTTACTGATGACTTACGCATCCATTCGAGTTCTTGAAACAAGTTTTGCAGCCTCCACTAATGTGTCGTACCGGAATGTAGTTGGAAAATGGAAATAGTTTGCGTATGTATTTATAAATAGTATTAAAAGTGTAGAATAATCCACCTCGATAAAGGGTGAAACACGAACTTTTACCAAGGATGAAAGTGTATTGTTCATCAGTGTTCTTACTAAATTTTTTTGAAAAACTGTTGTACGAAAATTTTCCAGTCAAATTTTAAAAAAAGCAGCTGCAGATAGCGGCATATTCGGCTCTTAAATCGAAATTCTTGTTCGAACGTTCCAATGAAATGCGACCAGACGCGACGTATCTCATCTGATCTCGGCTCGCGGCTAGGCTTCAATTCGCTCCAGAGTGCAGTCCACTCTCAAACTTCATTCGTTTCCGAAAAATTGTTCGAAAAATATGAGTGCGTGCTTCGACATTTTTTTACGAAGTGCATTGAAATTTTTTCGTTCCTGCTTTGTTTCAAAACAACCGGCAAACGGAATCTCCGGAGGAAGGTAAATCAAATTCATTTGATCTTTCAATTTATGTTACACGCAGAGCGTTAATTTTTGTAAAGTGGTTACACTCGACCAGACTGACAGACTCTTTTTTGTCAAACTAGGTCACCAGTGTTTCATTCTAATGTAAGTTCGCTGAATTCAAGCTCGGTAACAGAAATTTTTATAAATTAGCTTTAAGTTTTGAAGTATTCAATTCTCAAAATTCCAGGGACTGAGACCAACAAGAAACATATTTCGTTCCTTTTTCCACCAACATTTTAAATTTATATTATTCAATCACTATATTTTCGATAAGGTTACACTGAAGCATTGGAGGAAAAATATCCCTAAATGTTTCATAAATTGATCGATTTAGAGTGTGTCCACATAATTTTTGTCGGAAAAAGAGACAATTTGATTGAATTGTCAGATCCTTTGTATGAAAATTTTTCATTCGATTTATATATTTCTCATATAAAAAAATGTTTGATATTCAATCCAAATTCAAATGATTATAAAGACATTTGTTATATTGAAGGCCTCAGAACCTGGTACTCAAAAGATTCAATATCCGAGAAACCGAAGCCTATTCGGAAAAGTGACAAGCACCATTGATTTTGACGTACTAATTTAGCTTAAAAAACAGGGGCCTCAGTTTGACGGTTTTTCCAACTAGCAGAGCGTCTTCGGAAATTTCAGCTATTTAAATTTTATAGAATTTCGGGAAAATTTATGATAATAAAAATTTTAAGAAACTGTAAAAAAGGACGGAAGAGAATAAAAAGTTATCATCTAATCCATTTGGTTTCAAGATGCCTGAAACAGTTGCCTGATTTCACTCTCTTCCATTAATAAATACTATAATATTGGAAAATGTCTTTAAATAATGATATAATTACATTTTTTCATATTTATTATTAGATATTCTGAATTCAGATTCGTAATGAGCGACCCTGAAAACCCCCTTATACCATTTTGGGATTAAATAAAAAATTTATCTAGCATACTTGACTACCGTTTCGGATCCGCCATTCTGTTATCAGAAATTTTGACTTCAGATTCGTAATCAGCGACCCCAAAAACCTTCTTATACCAATTTCTGATTGAATCAAACATTTATTTAGCATAATTGGACGCCATTTTGAATCCGACATTTTGTTTTTCGGAATTTCGACTTTGGATTCGTAATGAGCGACCCCGAAAACCCTCTTGTACCAATTTGAAAGAAAAAAGGAAATTTATTCAGCATACTCGTCCACCATATTGGATCCGCCATTTTGTTTTTGAAATTTTCGACACTGGATTCGTAATCAGCGACCCCAAAAATCCCCGAGTCAGAAAAATTGGCCCATTTTATAAACATTCTCTACTTTTGGCCAGCTTTTCGGGATTCTGGCCCACTGTGCGACGGCTGGAAAATTGGAAAAATGAATAAACTCTGTACAAATTTTCATAAATGGTTAAGAATATATAAGAACACGTCTGTCTGACTCATTCAACTTTCAATTTCCATCTTAATAATGTAATTTTATGATATAGATTTGGATTAGAGCTCTCAAGCCTTCTTCTCCGTTAGATTTCAAATTGAAAATTAATTCAATTGCGCTATTTGAATGACATGTTAACAAAATATTAAACTTTTCAAATCATAAAGCTGTTGATCATAAACCAAATAATAGGTCACTTTTCAAACTTCCACATGCCCTTAAACGGAGCCAAAAAGTCTATGGCCCGAGTTAGCAAAGTTTCGAAGGAAGCACTGCCTAAAATTTAAATCTAGCTGTAGGACCGAAGACGTATTATGACACATTTTTTATGATTGCTCCTTTTGTTGATCGTGCAGTAAAAACTGTATAGGATAAGCTCTAAATTTAATAAAAAATCTTCATCATTTCCTGGTTCTCATAATGGCAGAATTAGAATTTTTCAAGCTCAAAACTGTTTACCATAAATATGATTCAACATTATTTCGAGTATATTTATAGCCTTGCATCTTTGAGGATAAAGAACACATATATTTGGAACTAGAAATTGATTTCAAACTGGAACGTCTAAAACAAATAAATTCAAATTTTAGTTTTTTCAAGCAGCGAAATTAGGCATGAAACATCGCAAAAACTGAATAATTTTGTAATTCGCAAATTTCTGAATATTGAAAGGTTTAGAATGCTTGTAATTTCATGATTTCACAGACTAAATCGGCCATTCATCGGATTCCTGGTCTATAGCTACCCTGAGTATCGTCGAAATTTCATTTATCCTTATATTTCGAGTTTCGATTATCTCATTCATAGACGGCATAAATATATAGGCCTAATTGCATTATTTCATCCTTAATATATTTAATTTTCGGTTATAGAATTTATTCATCATTCATATTTTTCTCGATACTACCCAAAATTAAAATCAAAGCCCACAGATTTTTATTTACTATTACCCGTTCCATGCAAAAAACCATGCGCATCAAAATATTGATTCTCTGAAACCTAATGTTATTAAATTACAACTCATAAAAATGAAAAGACATCACAATGTGATCAAATCTGTTTCTCTAAAAAGATTGCTTATACCCAAAGAGCAATAGTAATTCTGACTCTACTTGTTTCCGAACCGTGAATAATATTCAAATAAAAATTAGAACCTCTTATTCAGAAGCAACTTTTTGCGAACACACCTTAAAAAATTTAACAAGGCTCAAGTCTCTGATGAAAGAGGACAGGAAATGACGTCACTGCATTATGGGTAGAGATCCTTGTGTAAAGTTGCGGTTGATAAACCAAGCGTCTCGAGATTCGTCTGCTTCGAATCCTCTCTCTGTCTTTCTCACCCTTCCCCCTCTCTCTAATAAATGTATAATGTTCCTTTCTTACAAGATTTTATTTTTTTTATTATTCAAAAGCAATATCTACTTAGTGCATAAATCAAATAACCTTTTTTCAAGTCAGTGATATTCTTACTTAAGAGCATGTAACAATCGATCACGTGAACAATCATTGAATGTTTTTATGATAGTATATTGTGCTGTAATTTAAATAAATATTGGAATGCCTGCTTGCCCAGTTGAGTTTATATTTCATTGAAAAATTCCATTTTTGAAACGAAGTTCCTTATACGAGGGTAGAGAGATTTCGTGGGTAGGGACCCATTTCATAAAAGTATTTTGGTACCGTTAGGCTGTGAAGTCATGAATTACCGTAACACTGACAGTGTTATTTACTTCAGAATCTGATACCAGTTGAAATTTTTACGATTTTCCAGAGAGGGATATTTGACACCTGTTGAAATTTTTACGATTTTCCAGAGAGGGATATTTGACACCCGTTGAAATTTTTACGAGTATCCTTTACGACCTATAGATTTAACGAAAATGCTACTTCTTGAATTTCGCAAAATTTTCAGCCAATTTCTTAAATGTTCGATACGTTATCATTATTAGCTTTACAACATAGTTTGAATCGCAGAAATCATTTCACTTTTGCGATTCTTGCTATTTTATCATCGTTGTGTAATATAAGTACAAATGGTCTGATTTTTGCGATTCAAGTTTCATTTTTACTGATGATTATGAAGAATTTTTGGATGCACATAAGCTGGTAGAAAATTGTGTAAAAATTGCCTTGTAAATATGACATGAAAGAGATTTGTCAACGATCCTAATGTACTCTCACAGACTAGCAGTGACATAATAAACAAATTCAAATTTCAACGACCCCTGATTACTACTTATTTATTTGAAGAGGCATATGACACTTTTCCAAATTTTTACGAGCATGATTCACGACAAATAGATTCTACGAGTATGCAACTTCTTGCATTTAGGAAAATTTCCAACAAATTTTTACTCATTTGATACCTTATTGTTATTAGCTTTACAACAAAGTTTGAATCGCAAAAAGCTGTTTACTTTCGCGATTTCTGCTATTTAATCATCTTTTTGTAATATAAGTACAAATGGTCTGATTTTTGCGATTCAAGTTTTATTTTTACTGATAATTATGAGGAATTCTTGAATGTACATGAGCTGGTAGGAAATTGTGCAAAAATTGCCTTGTAAATGTGACATGAAAGAGATGCGTCAACGATGTTAATGTATTCTTACAGACTAGCAGTGACATAATAAACCGGTTCAAATTTCAACGACCCCTGATTACTACTTATTCATTTGAAGAGATATATGACACCTTTTGAAATTTTTACGAGCATGGTTTACGACATACAGATTCTACGAGGATACAACTCCTTGCATTTTGAAAAATTTTCAACAAATTTCTACATATTTGATACCTCATTGGTTATAGCTTTACAACAAAGTTTGAATCGCAAAAATCTGTCTACTTTTGCGGTTTTTGCTATCTCATTATTGTTTCTCAATATAAGTAAAAATGGTCCGATTTTAGCGTTTCAAGTTTTGTTGTATTAATAATTATGAAGGATTTTTTGAAATACATAAGCTGATGGAAAAAAGTGCATAAATTGCCTTGTAAATGTGCCATGAAAGAGATGCGTCAACGATCCTAATCTCGATTTCATTGGGGTCTAGAGATTCTAGAGAGGGATATATATAACACCCGTTGAAATTTTTACGAGCATCCTCTACGACCCATTGATTTTACGAAAATGAAACTTCTTGCATTTCGCAAAAATTGCAACCAATTTTCACACACTTGATACTTCATTGTAATAGGTCTACAACAAAGGTTGAATCTAAAAAGGCGGTCTACTTTTACGATTTTTGCTACTTTCAGCAAAAATTGAGTAATTCAGTAAAATTGACATATATTTAATAAATAATAGCATCATTGAACCTTTTTCTCCTGAAATTCGAAATTATATTCAATATTTCGTCTAGTTGGAAAAAAATATTCTTCCGGGCAAACCCGGAATAATTATATAATTCAGATTAGAAGTCGGATTGTTTTTTAGTACGGTACATGTTCAATGAGAATACAAAACAATAGTGTGATATTGCAGTGTAACTCCATAATCAACATTTCAATATAAATAGTTTGTGCTGTACAAATGAATGGTAAATTATAAATTATACAAAAATGTTGTTAAGAAAGCATTGAACTAGGTATATGAATTATTTTCGACCTCGTTACTTTTTAGAATAGTGTGTCAAAAATTATTTGGATTTTTTCCTAAAACGTAATTTTTTCTCAAAACACAATTATTTGAAAAATAATGTGGATAATCGACTTCTCTTTTGTGATCATTATGGGAGGTTTTTCTATGTTTTTAGAGCCCCAATCAAAATTTGGAGAAAATGAAGAAATCAAAAAAATAGGGCTGTTTTCCAAATTATCTTCGGATTCGGAAAATTTAGAATACCCTCCACAGTTATGGGAATGTAAAATGCAAACATCTCAACGATATTAAAAATTCTGGATTATCAGGAAAGCTTCTCAAAAATTTGTGACACCCTCTCCTAAATTTGTTTCAGGTTATAAAGAATACAGACATAAATTTCCATGTCTTTTCAAAAATTGGTGCCTTTTTTGGATAATTTGCGTTGTACCGCATTGACCAAAACGTTTATAGACAATAAATACCGTGAAGGTTTTTTGAAGCGGGTCTCAAAGATCATGGCTATTTACGCTGAGAAGCCTATGACGAATGATCTTTTAGCGATGTTGTGATTCATCGGCTATTCTTTCTATACGAGATATTATCCCTTTTGTCGTCTCGAAATTCATTCATCTTCCTCAAAGTCATAAAAAACCTGAAAAATGTAGAAAATTGAATATCAGTCTAAAATGTTACAGGGTTGATAATATCAATCATTCTTTTTCATATTGGCCATTTGAAAGATTTTTTGGATAACAAAAATACCAGGATTTAGTTCCTTCTTATATTTTTCAATCATTCTTTATTTTTGGGAATATAATGTGCTAAAAAGGGTGGAAGAATTTTTGTCATCTGTACCGAAAGTATGTTTTTCCGTGTATGTAATCACCGGATGAGAAATTCTACTTTGCACCCGCTACACATTTTCTCAGAGAAAAACTTTAAATTGTAGCTCTGGAAAATGTCTTTTGTTTTCGAGAAAATCTCAAAGAAAAAACCTATATAAAAAATCAATCAACATTCTTGTCTGAAATGGTCCGAATTGAGATTGTGAGTCAACTTAGTAAAAAAAAGTCCTTTTGAGAACGATATTTTCATACAATTGACATGTTTTTAACTTTTCACTCTGAATAAACTGTTCGATGCAAAAAATTAGAATTTATGAAGTTTTTTCCATTTTCAACAGTTCCTGTTGATTTCTGGACTGCAAGTTTTTGTATTCAACTTTGAGATTCTGAGGATTTCAAACTTTTCGAAAACGAAACAAACCTTTGAACGGAGCAAACAGAAGAGGGGTCTTTCCTCGCGAGGAATTCCATGATTCGGGAAAATTGGAGATAAGAAAAGAAAAGTTCATGCAGTCATTTTCATCGCAGTGGTTCTCAAACTTTTTAACATATCAAATTTTTCGAAAAAAAATTTAAAAACTTAAGACCTTCTTTCTAGATGTATAAGAAAGTTCCGGTCTCTTTCGTTATAATTGTCGCAAACAATTTTTCCAAAATCTTGATATTGTACTTCATGCAAAAAGCAGGAAATTAATATCACAGAAGGTATTGGACTTGTGTGAAATTTGACCACACCCCTCTTTTTGGCAATACTCCATGTTTTGAGACCCTCTGAATTCAAAAAATAGGGTTTTACCAATATGCATGTGTGTCTGCCTGTCTCTATGTATGAATGCATACATGTATGTATGTATACATTCTTTTTCAAGATCAAAAAATTCTTTAAACGGCTATTCGTAGTACTCGGAAAATCGAACAATTCATCCCTTTGACTCTTTTTTATACCAAAAGAAAGTCAGAGTTATAGCAAGCGAAAATAAAATTTTTTTAAATAAAAAAAAATAAAAATGAAATTTTCAGATAAGATAACGCAAGTTATTGAGAAAGGGAAGAAAAGGGAACGTTGCTTCTGGAAATCCCTACAAAATGATCATAACGACTCTTCAAATTTCTTGGAAGGATTAAAAGTTCAATATTTTATGGCACAAGAAATTATTGAAAAAGAAAAATTTCATTTTTTGTTCAAACTATGAAAGGAACGGAAAAAGATAATAGAAAAATTGTGCACCCATAAAAGATCTCCAAATTTATTATTGATTACTTTTTGAAAGGACGCACAATTCTTGTTTCATTTATGGAAGAATAAAATCAACAATGAAAAAATTAATATCTTTGACGAACAACACGATTTAAGGAGAAACAAATGGGTAAATATTCGTCCAATTGAAAAATCCAATTATCTTATTCGTCGTTTTTTTTTTAAGTTTACATAGTTTCTATTTCAATCGTGAAAAATTACCTAAAATGAAAAAAATCGAATTTTTTGAAAAATGACGCAAGGTACGACAAATTTTGATTGACAAAAGTTGTTTACCTGAAAAAGATCTATGAATTTGCTATCGATTATTTCTTGTAGGAAAGCGTAGTTTTTGTTTCCATCGTAAAAAATGAACGGAAAAATTTATGTCTCTATACAAATGACAAAAGCTAAATAAAATTATTGGGAATAATTTCTTCACCCAAGAAAAGATTTAAATTTATAACCAATAATTTTTTGAAAGAACTCTTTGTTGATGTTTAAATCCTAGAAATAACCCTAATAACACGGAACGTTACCGGAACGTTCTAAGTTCCTTCCTTGGGAACGTTCCACTAGAACTTTCCGGACCCACTATTATTTTTATAAGAACAAAAAATATTTATCGTTCACCATAATAGATAAGTTAAAAAAAGTCTGCCAGTTGCGCGGGTACATTCTCACCGCGCTTCGCTCACAAGTTTAAGCGCGCCTCTTTCGGATCTCGCGTTCGCGCTCAACAATAAGTTTACCTCGCGCTCCGCGCTCGGTTTTGAATTGACCTCGCGCTACGCGCTCGTTCTTTGTACTTCCCTGCAATTGTGTATAGAGCTTTTGAGACTAAAAAGTAGAATGTCGGCTGCTGTATGTGATGATTCTGAATTCTCCTTTTTTAAAGCTTCTCCGGCTTTAACGAACACATTCTCATCGTGTGTCTCGTGCTGCGCACTCAATCAAAATCGGTCCGAAACGCAAACTTTTCTATAAGACTTTCAATACCTTCAATACCTTCAACTCTAATGCATCTAATGTATGTAATATTAATTTATATACCTCGTACCTTTTTTTTCTGTTTTGTTTTGTTCTTAAAAAAATTTAGTTAGTCTATTTCTAATATTAATATAATTGCAGTAATTAAAAAAAGAAAAAAATACACACAATTTTTAGTCTTGGAAAAAAAGTCCAAAAAAATTTTCAAAATGATCTCCCTCTTTCATTTTGGATCCAAAAAATCTGGTTAACGAACTCGACCTGTATTTTTGGTTCCTGGGAACGTGTGCAAAAGTACGATCAAATATGATTATTCATTCGAAAGTCATCGAGTTCACAGATTATTTTTCATTATTTCTTGTGAGATCAAAATTGGCATTTCCGATTTTTCGGGGAAATAATTCAAAAACTTGTATTAACGATCTTGTACGACAAAAAGTCATTCGAATAATAGTTCCACTCCTCACGTACAATGAGAAACTGTACTCACAATTTTTGAGTTTTGGGAAAAAGTCAAGATAATTTTTCAAACTGTTCCCCCTCTCTGATTTTCCATCCAAAATAGCTCGTTAACAAACTTGACTTGTCTTTCTGGTCCCTCATAGTGGGTGCCAAAGCACGATCGAATATAATCATTCTTTCGAAAGTTATCGAGTTCACGGATTATTTTTCATTATTTTTTGTGTCATCAATATGGGAATTTTTGATTTTTTGAGAAAATTTGAAAATCGGTATTCACGATCTTGTAGGGCTCCCAAGAAGAAATATTTTTTCTCTCTGACTTTCTCCTGAATCTTGCGTTATTTGGCTAAAAATTCTCATCTTCTTTTATATTTTTGAATTTTGAGAATACCATAACTCTAACAATTTTGTTTTTATAAAGAAAATGATAAGGATAAATCCTTTCACCTTTCACGTGCTACGAGAAATCTTACTTACAATTTTTGAGTCTTGAAAAAAAAGTCCAAAAAAATTTTCAAAATGCTCCTGCTCTCTGATTTTTCATCCAAAATAGCTGGTTAACGAACTTGAACTGTCTATTTGGATCCTCAAACATCCCTCAACATTTTTTAATTTCAAGTACCAGGTATACTACACATAATAAGTTATCTATTTTATGGAATGCTTCCAATTTCAAACTATTTTCACAGTTCATGCCAGATTCGTTGTTTGAAATACCGATAAAAATTTTTAAAATCTGAATTCAAAAGAAAAAAAATGAAAATAAAAAATTAGAATTTTTGGAAGACTCTACGAGGTAGGAGAAACATTAATGGACAAAAGTTGTTCACTCAAAATGGAACTACAGAGTTGTTATCAAATTTCGTTGTAAGATGATGCATTAAAAATAGGAAGAAAAGTTGTGAAAAAACGACACAAGGTAAAATAAAATGTTACATATAAAATTATTCGCCTTGAATAGATTTGAAAATTTGCTTCTCTTATTCTTCTGATAGGGTGCACGCTTTTTCAAGTTTAGACACAAGAAAATGAAAATACGTTTGTTTGAATATTGATGCCCACTATAAATTGTATTATCATACATGTATCGAAATTTAATGAGTTTTTCAGGGCAGCTTCGAAGAAATATTGTGGCAAAGTAATGGACAAATATTATAGTTATTATGCTAAGAAGCAATCCCAGATCAAGGTTATAATCTATTAAATCATATAGATTTCATATTTTAGAGTCAGAGATAGTACAGAAAAATTTGCTTTTTTGAGAACTTTATTAACCAAGTTAAAGTAGTCGATGATTTGCCTTTCAATTGTGAAAAGTCTGTACACAAATCTAGGGAAGTACAAAGACCGACCGCAAAGTGCGAGATTCGGTCGTAGCAACGTGTAACAATTCTCTTTAATTTGTATTTATTTATTTTTATCCTCCAGTACAGCATATAAGGTAGTGGTCCATCCTAAGTACCTAAATTTCCTCTACCAAATAGTTATTCTCATACTCAATTTCAATATTTCAAATAAAATCTGTCACTATAAATAAGGAATGAGTCTCTTCTTGAAATCAAGAAATGATTTAGTCCAATGTAGATGCTTTCTGGGCGAACTCGATTATGCTAATTTCGGGCGAAAGGAGTGAATCAGAACAGGTAGAATGGGCTATTATACGAGTGGGTGTCGAGGGAACCACCGAGCACGACTCTCGACTTGGTACACTGTCATGAACCTGAATAATTATTGACACGATTGCGTGGGTAGACAGATACGCGTGTCTTGAATACTCCCACGTGAGTATCTCTGATCCTTGATTCGCATCATCGAATCCTTTTGACCGGCTCCTTTTCTGCTTCAACTTTCACCAGGATATTCTCCGCTTTCGGGTTCTTTCTCTTCCCTAACTTCCTCCTTCGGTAGGCTACCAAATTATATCGAAAATTTCATGTATTTTGGATTTTTTATGACAAAATTTGAGCTGCATGATCAAAATGAGCCATCTGTGACTATCGAACTTGACGTTTGTTCCTTGACATCTGGTAGTTGCCCTTTGATCTTGGACATGTAACCTATGACCCTCACGCATGACCATTTGTTTATAAAGCTTGGAGCACGACCTCTCACCTTTAATTCCCGCCCTGTGAAACTTGACCTCTAACCCTTGATCTTGGATTCCTGTCATTTGAGGACTGAACTTTGTTCCCCTCACCCATACCCGTGCGGAAATTCAAATCAGGGCAGTACCAGGTCCTGGAAAGGTTGCCTTATTACAATTAAGGCCCGGATAC
>WSXT02192639.1:3493-19591 GCA_011762715.2 Neuroterus valhalla
CTTAGCTCTATCCACCTTGTCGAAAGCTATCGACAGATCAACACATGCACAGGAAACTTCTTTGTTTACTTTCAGGCCAGCAGACTTACCATTCTTTCGTTTTTCAATTACGTAGAGAATTTCGTCGATACTGATCTTGCTTTTGCTTTCTACTTCGCAATTGTCTCACTTATCTTTGTCTGTGTCACTGTTTTTATGCTCTATGGCTCCACCTCCATCCAGCTTCTTGACAAAAACACTCATACAGTCTTCAACTTTTTCCAGATCCTATACAATTTCACCATCAGAATTTTTAGTTCTGCCTGTTTCAGTGCTAGTATTTTCTTCCTCGTATTCCTACACTCTTTTCGAAAAATAGTTTCTTACTAACCTCAAAATCGTTTTGCATTTTTATGTGTTCTTTTATTTTGATTCTATCCTTGCTTTCTCTTACAAGTAGATTTGCTTTCCTCATTTAATCCCTTTGATAATTTATATCCCTTGTCTTTTTTTTATCGCTAAGACCACTTACACTCAACATTCTTGAACACGCTTCTTTTTCCTCGTCGACTTCCATGCGTTTTTCGTCCTCCATCCTAGACCTAAGTTCGTTTTTACAACTAAGATAGTAATTCGATCCGTATTCAGAACCTCTCATAACCCTTGAATCCCTTACAGGCCCTTGAAGCATAAAACGCCTCTCTACTGTCACCACCGACAAGAGCACAGCATGCTACAATAAACAGTCTTTTGATTTCCTCTTCCATTCTAACCCATAATAATATGAGAGATATACACTCATACATTTTGACATGATGTTTTTCTCTCTGTTGTGAAGACTTAGCAGTCTCTTACACATTCAGAGGTCTTTCAAATTAGGTTTACTGCGAAGAAACACACACAGTCGTCGTTGCTCGGTTTCCAAATTTCTCTTGTCGTAGAGTCGGTCTGCGTTCGCTAATCAATAAGTTAATGTGATTCCATATAATAAGTTCTCCATTAATTTTATTTGAATTTCCTAATAAAAACCGCGCTTCCCGGCGTCATACTGTCAATTGAAGTACAATGATTAGACTGATCCCTTGGCACCGTGTGATTTCCTTATAGATCATTTGAACCTCTGGAATTCCACATGATCACTAACTTTGAGCAAGAAAATAATGTTCTTCAGATAAAGTCATGTCCAAACAAAGAGCTAATCCGTCATAAGGTGTTATATCAATGCCTAACGTCAGTCCCACCAAACGTCAGCCATGTGAAGGAGCGTACAAAGCAAACAGGAAGAAAAAAAATGAAGCTGGAGGAGAACGAGTTATTATAAATTAAGTTACACACTAAAAATGGGCACCAGTCTTGCAATTTTCCAGATTAGAGATTCTCCTGGATCGAAAACTGTCACTTTTACTAAAAAACTTTTTTGAACATAAATTTAGTCGAATATTCCGAAAATCAACGAGTTTTAGGAGACCGAAAGAGACACTTATTCTTTTCGGATATTCTCGTCGACAGACACAAAGGAGGGAAATGGTCTCTCTTAAACATGAAATCGGAAACCATCCACTAGTTTTATCTTCAGGACTCGCCTGAACATGCGAGCTGCAACGCTTGCGAAACGTCGACAAAATTTTTCACTTTTGTACGCTATCGAAACATTACTACATTATTGACAGAATGTGATGGCTACTGGAGTCAGTGAAGCTTGCAGACGATAAGAATTGTACAAAATTTATTTTGAAGATAATTCATGATCACAATTTGTTTCTGAAAATTGACATTCCACCTATGAGGACTGACAAGCTACGATTCTTTGTAGATTCTGTCGTATTATACGACAATGTTGAAAAGTACATGGGCCATTTTAGAGCATCACAGAGGCTGGAAATCTAACACAGTAGCTGGAGGTTATGTCGAAGAATCTCTGCCGTGATATTTAAGGAAACAGTATCTACATTAAGAGCAAACCGAGATATTCGAATAAAATGATTTAAATTGTTATTCGTGTAAACCGCTTATTTGAAATTACTTTTAAAACTTTTTCCTATTGTTCTTGGTTAACTTATAGGTGATCTTCTCATTTCTGAAAAAATTGATGAAGAGGGCCCTCGGAAAGCAGCCTTGGTGTTCGCAAGAAAACAATATCTGCAGACAATTTGATTCATGGCTAGCTCGTCTTATTAATCAACTTCAGAAAATAATAATTTAAATAAAGGAAATATTTCTTTAATCAGGCCTTCCTTATTTTCAAAAATAGCATGATTTCACAATTTTTATTTCGCAATTTGTCATAATTTATTTGTAAATACTACGTTTTCTAAGGTTCCATAATTTTAAGAAAGTAGTATCTTTGGACTGCTTTCTCGCATAATATAACGTCCGCTGAGACAGTCGATGTTAGGTAAATATGCAGTGTCTAAAAGATACTGCTTTCTTTCGTAATATTGAGTGCTGGATTCGAGCTTCCCTATCACAATTCTTGCAGTAACGGAAAATTTTCTGTAGATACATTTTTCGTGCCTCACACGATCCGATAGAATTTTTTAAATATACTCCTTTCTTCACATTAGCTGGCCCCTTCTTTCTCGTTATCATTGCACAAATACTCGACTCTTCTAATTACCCGATCGCAGTGGTGAATCTAATGCTTGGCCATTTCAACGCGGGTGGTTTTGTTTCCTTTTTAAGGTCAGAATTCTACTATTCATCCAGAAGTTGATCGAAAAAGAATAATTTTTTATTTATCAAACATCTTTACTCTTAAAGTCATTAACCATCTCTGCCATAATGTTATGTAGTCGGGACTTTTTTGTCACTGAGGAAATTTGTTGCTACTGCTTCAAAACTCTACCTATCTTCCCTCTCAATAAAGATCATTTAAAGGTCGACATTTTTGTCCAAGAGCGACGCATGGGTTTGTTATTCATCAGCAATATCTGCTTTCCGTCATCACGTGGAAGTGCTCTAGTTGCAGACCCAGGTGGAATGTGCAAAAAAGGAATGTATTCCGCATCTCGAGACAGTGCTAGAATATATTCAAAAATATATTTAACGGAACATGAATGAGATACTTATAAAATACTCAATTTATCCCTTTGAATTATTACCTCCTTTTTCTGAGGGAATTCTTTAATGTTTATTTAAATGGTATTGATGTTAGGACCGTCGTGTTATTTAGTTGGATGCACTTCATGTTATGACTGATCTCGGCTACCACGAAGATATGAAAGAATGTCACGAGATCCTTGTGTTAACGAACACAAAAGTTGGCTTGAAAGTACTTCTGCATATTCTGATTAACGATTTAAAGTTAATAAATAGATTGAATTCTCGCATTCCATTTTGTGTGATTTCGAAAGAATAGAATAAAATATCGGGTATTTTGAGTAACCCACGAACGTGATGACATACATCTAGTATGATTTTCTTAGAAACAGAACGGTCATTCAGGTTCAGCGCGTCCAGATACCTGGGAGCAGATATGTTCCGTCCCTAGATAAAGACACTGTTGTTCCACGTGACTGTGTTCTTATTGAAATCCGGAAGTTTCCTAGATTTCCGAAAGCGGTGAGCAGTTTTATGAATTTCTGAAAGATTCCAAACGTTACAAAATATTCTTCCGTGCTTACAAAATGTACACATGTTCTAATGACATTTATCTTAGTAGTAATTCTGAAGGTTCTATAGGTAAAAGACGTAGCGAGTAAGGCAATTTTCAAAACCTGAGATTACCATCTAATCGACTCTATTTGTTCTAGAAAATCAATAAAGTATTCTTATCAAAGAGAGGTCATGGAATCAGGTGTATATAGCAGCGACTTTCTCTGTCAGTGTTCACACGGAATACGCTGGAAATCAGTTTTGAGTTTTTATACTATCTCCATTTTTTCCAGATGAAGGACATTACCAGCATTTTACTTTTTCTATCAATAGGTTTTTTTAGTTTGAAAAGTAAGTGTCATATAATATTTTTATTATTATTCATAGCAAACATTAAAATTATGTCATACATTACTGAAGATGAATCAATTTTCAAAAGAATTCTGGATTGGAAAAATTGTTAATTTGTTCAAATTAATGGAGTGTTGAGCTTGTCTTCTATTATTCTTAAACTGTGCTAATTATTATTTGAAGCAATCTTTTACATTATTTTTTCCTAAATTAGGAACGCGGTATGTAAAAGGCATCGTATGCTTTTTTGAACAAAGATAACATTCGAACCGTTTGTTGTTCTTCCAAATCTATCCCTGACGGAGCCAAAACTATGTCTCTGGTTAGGGAATGAACCATTTTTAGTGGAAAGTTCAATAATATATTTCAAACTAAATTTTTTTTCCTCAAATTTTATATTCTGGATTGAAAAAAGGATAGTTTCTCGAAAAAAGGCGTTGTGAAGCAATCGTTCAATTGGAAAATAACATATTTTATTTTTGAGAAAAAAATGATCAATTTGAATCCAATGAAACTGATCTAAATGGAGTTCCAACATGTATCGATTGGGACTCGAATCGGAATTTTTCGTTAAAAATACATTTTTCCAGTTGGGTTTAACTTTTTTGAGGGAAAACTAGAGCCTTATTTGGTTGAATGTCGGAACATTATAGTTTTATTTTCAAATTCCCGTAGTTGAGGATTTAAATCATTTGTTGGAAAGTTTGTATTATTTTCCCTAGAAGTTCAAGTTTTTGACTGAGAATTATCGTTTGATGAGAAAATTGGTATCCTTGGTGGCGAATACATCTTTTTGGATATAAGATAGGATTATGTTTAGAAGTATCCTTTTCCATTGAAACAACAGGTGTTTCAGTTGGAGGATATTATTTTTCTGGTTAGATGAAATGTTTAAGGTCTAGAATTGATACAATTGAATATAATTTGTTTGCGTCATCAACTATCACATTTTTGGTTAAGAATTCATTTTTCTGGCAGAAAATCCAGAAAACTTTTCGAAAATTTACATCTCGGTTGGAAATGAGTTTTCATCATACATCAAACGAAAAGGCGACTTTCGATGCCTATGAAGCGGGTCCAAAACCGAGTTTCCCACCCTAGGGAAGAAAGTGACAGATCATTGGGAATTCCCGTGTCTCTCTACATTAATCTGTCACTTCCCTTCTCCTGGTTTAAAGTTCGATTCTAAAAAACTTTACAGGAATCTTAGGTCGAGTCTCCGATTTCCGGTTATCGTTAAGAAGAAAAAAAATCCATGCATGACGCAGGTCGGTACAACGATTCCACTGGTGTGATGTCAGCTATCGCTTCGCTTGGGCAACTAACTTCAAACTCGTGAAATCTTTCCCTCTCGACTTTCGATACGCACTATACCATATAATTTCGTTTAAAATGTATACTCTTCAGGGGCCAATCTAACATTTAAAGTTAAAAGGATATTTATTTCGTTGAAAACAGTTCTCTCTCATTCGAAAGTGAAACTCAATTTTAGAAGTTGCTTGTTTTGATTAGAGATTGATAATTAGATATAGAAATAAATTATTTCGATTTGAAATGGGAGAGGTTCGATTGATATTCACCGATTTGGTTGAACGTTATAAACAATATATGTTCCTTTCATTTCGTTACATTTTTTTTTCTTTAGTGACAGGAAAATATTTTGCGGAAAAGAAATATGTTTGTTTTCGGAAATTCCATACTATGGTAGAATATTAATTGGTTTTAACCAAAAAACATACTTTTTATTAGAAATGCAATGTCCTCTTCTGTCACTTGAAAAAATACGCAACTCTTGGTTAAAGGATCGTAAAGTTGGGTCACTAGATTTTCTTATTTACTAAATTGCATCACATTGTTGTTGAATGGAAGAATGGATTGAGCTAAAGCACTTCAAATATTTCAGGAATAATCTATTTCCTAATCGCCTATATAGATGCCTGAATGAATTAAGTTACGATGGAACAACGAAAAATATTCTTCTCTCAAAAGTTACTAAAAAATTGTGAAAAGTTAGAATTTCCGTTCCATGAAAATTTGTATTTCCTAATGTCTCTTCCTGTAAAATTAGATGCATGTGCTGCACCGACGCTTCTTTGGAACCATATATATATACAAGCGTGGGATTGCTCAGCTTATGGAGGCGAGCTTGGTCCATTCGCTCTGGACGACATACCGTACTGGATGCAGCCGGGTAAGGCAAAATATGAATCGGAAGTGAACGTTTTCATAAGAACGAAGGACTTTTTTCATTACCATACAATAGCTGGGCCTGAAAAGCCACCTCAAAATAATAGAGAAGGTGTATTTTTCGCTTACATACGTATAGGGAAGCATGAATATTACACAGCCCAATATTTCGACAAGTACTTTCCCACCGTTAAGCACTCTCCTAAAAATCCTCATTATCCAGATGAAAACAAATTGTATGTAACATTGAAAGGTCAGATATGGGAAGCAAGATTAGATGTGAGTAGACCGTTTGCATCAGATATCGCTGGAACATCCTACTCATCTTCGGGGGGATCCTGTCAATCTTCTGGGTCATCACACGAATGAGTCGTCAAATCCCATTCATTTCCTAAGACGCAGAGGATGTACACAGAGTATTTTCTTGTTATATCTAAATTTTGATTAATATATACATATCTCAATAAAAATCTGGAAATGCATTATTCAAAGTATGTGTATACATTTGTAAAAATGAATAAACTCATCACAGCGAATCCTGGAATATCCAAACCATTGCATCGTTATTTAATATTCTATATAATATTGAAGTGATCCAATTATATCCTTTAGAAAACTCTGCTGATCAAACTTCATGATCGGAAGAATCAACAGCGGCTTTTTTTACAAACAGATGGATGGTGAAATTCCTTAAGGAATTGCTTAAGGGAATTGCCACCCTTTACTAGATCTAACACAACCAGGATCAGGATTTTTGTCGCTGAGGCGACTAGAATTATGACTGTATTCCATTCCGATTTCCGGACAGCAGACATCAGCAGACGATACCTTAGCTTGTTTTTGTTGATATATTTTGTATAGGCTATTGAATATAATGCATCGTGATCTTCCATAATGATGAATTTCAATTTGTATCAACATTGCTAAATGTTTCCAGTCGTTATTTCTGTTTTAACATTGTTTTTGGGAGAAGCCTATGCGCTTGACCTTTTTCTACACTCATATCCTTATTCATGTCTTAATTATCTTACAGGCCTACGATAAAAACAGAAGATCTTATCTGAATACCGCGCGCATTTTGGAAATTCTGATTACGGTTCTGAAAGACCAATGCAAGAATGTTGGAATATTTGTTCAAACTCTGATTCCACGCCACAAAGAGCGACAGCTACTATGAGCTTGAAAAACCTTTTTTTTCAGAGGTACCAGATTCACGATTCCCCGTGGAACGCTGCGCGATAAAGCTCTCCTATGTGCTCGCGGGACGATGATTCGCATATGATGTGATCAGAACCTTCCATCGGAACTTCGTTGCGTGCCCTACCTCATCCTTGGTACCATAGTTTGTGGTGAACTTCACAAAACTCCCTTTGGATTTCTTCCTGTTATGACTCCTGCAGTGCATTCCTGGGATTTTCGATCTTCAAAATCGCTGGCTTTCTTAGGGTCATCTGCAACAAAATAAATTCGTGATACAGGAGCGACTCACCATTGTAGATTCTCCAGCCCACAATCTTACCGCTACATTTGTCTACACATAGAGTCAGGTTGAGAACCTTACTCCAATTTTTGTTCCGAAATATAAGAGCATATCATCGATTTTGGATTTTCAGCTGAGTGCCCTCCAGGTGTCTCAATAGATATCTTACCTGATCGTTGATGTTTGTGCTCTTACACACTTATAGACTTGGCAATGCTGAATGAGAGCCTCGCCCTCTCTGAAAGGTGGGACCCCCCACTACAGCGAACACGTCTGTACATGTCGCGTAATAAGCGGAAAACAGTTCTGAAGTTCTGTTATGTAACTAATATAGAACAAACTGATAGGACTGTTATGTCACTAGAATGTCATAAGCGTTTTAACAGGGGAACATGGAGGTCACATTGTTTTGTAATGTCACTAGGAGGCTACACGTATTCCCAGAACGGAACATAAAGGTAACATTGGTCTGTAACGCTGTTATTGTAGCGCTATGAAGCAGTCCCAAATTGTTGTGTACCGACTGATATAGAATGTATGTTTCATTAATTTTTGAAGCTATCTCAGTCAGTGAAAAAACATTAGGAAGTAGTTATACCAGGTATTAAAAGTGACGTACTTTAGTTATATATTTGTTACGTATTTAGGTTCCACATTTGTTGCTTCACAGTGACTTGTTCTTGTAACACTGTTATGTGAATAATAAAGCTGTTCTAGATTTGGTACAGAACCACGGTCGTATACACTGGTCCAGGGGCTCTCGTGGTGGGGTATGTTCCCTTATTGAAGCTTCCCGTTTATACAGAAAATCGCCACTTCCAGTGGTGGCGTAATCGTAGAGTGCTGAAAGTGGCAGTTCAAATTAAAATTTTAATCACAAGAAATTAATCTTTTCTAGATATAATTGGTATTTGGAAAAATATATATGAATTTTTGAAAACAATAAAACCAAAATAAAGCCGGAAATCATATCATTCACAATTATTTTTATGAAACTTATTTCTAAAAATATTGAAATGCAACGAGTTGCGTTGGAAAATATTTCTACTTATAGAAGATCACTCGGCACTTTAAAAGTTGATCTTTTGCCTTCGAATCTTGCCTCATTTTCTCACAATTCGGCACAGAAAAACCAGGCATTTTGCAGGTCTTTTTATTATTGTGTGAATTTTGCTGATACTTTGTCTCCGTCTTTAGACATCTCTGGTTCACTTGGGCTAGACCGTGGGTTAGACGACCGTGGTTTGTTCTGATTTTCACATCCTGAAGCACTCGACATATGCGCCGCTACATTCAGTAGCCGTTTGCGAGACTTTTGAGCTTACGTTAGCGAACATCCCTTACCACGAAAGCCCCCGGACCTGTGTATAATCATGATCCTGAATGGTTCGAAAAATTATTCTGGGCATGCAATGCTGCTCCAGAATTATTAAAAAATGATTGCAGAATAAATGCACATAATGAAATAGTTACGTCTGTATTATATTACTATCAGAAAACAATCTCACCCTGTAATATTATTCCTTGATCATTCCAAAATTACTTTTTTACACCTAACGCTATCCCAGAATTGTTACAGAACGATTACAGAACAGATTATCAGCGCACCAACGTTAAATCTGTGTCACGCCACTATTACATAATATGTCTTGTTTGTAACACTATTAGAAAATTGTTCGTAATATATCTTTTTACACTTAACGATGTTCCAGAACTATCACAAATCACTGACAGATCATGCTTATGTTACAGCCTTACATAACTCATTCATAAATTTTTGGATAACATCACCAGGATCATGGGCTAACATGTTCTAAAACTGTTACAAAATATGTTCATTTCTGTTCTGGATCTGGTACGTGACAGTTTTGCATCAGCGTCCACTGTGACAGCGTCACCTGAGAAATAAGCAGAAGTGGTGAAAACCTGTTTTCTTCCTCTGCTGTTGCCCCTGAGTCAAGCTCTTATAAAGGCGAGACCTATGGATGAGAGTTTGGGCACCGCTATCGCATATATACTATCGATGGCTATGCGTGATCTTTGTGCTATTTTGCGTACCCCCTTATATATAGAGTCACACCTTCCTGGGCCGATCATCCTCTTCAAAACCAACCAGGGTTTTCAATTTGAATCGTCCCCATGTAGATGAGGAAAGAAAAGATTGACCAATTTGTTGAAATTCCATGGTGGAAATGATTTTTATTCCTACCATGATAGTTCACTTTCAACCTAAAGATAAATTTTGAACTGAAAAATTACCTCCAGAAAAATACAAGTTTCCAAAGTAATACTTTAATTTTATATTAGGACCGAAATTCTCATTATTCTCCGTTAGCATGTTAAGCTCTGGACTCTTCTCCCGTAACAATATGAAAAATTAGAATTGATTTATTTTTGTGGAAAAGAGTTGTATTACTTCCAATATTGTAATCAACAATATGCTGTGGCCCTAATGACGTAAATAGTTGAACATTCTTCTCATCAACAGTAGGGTTTCTGGTTCTCAAAGAAGTAAAGGAGAATTTTCCGTTGCATATATCCAAAAAAATATTCGACAGGATAATTAGCAGAATTTGAGATAAGTGTGTAATCATGTGAAAATAAAGGAAAATAGGGATGTTTTTATGTGACTACGGACGCTTGACTGATGAGGCGCTCTAATCATATGCATTTATATAATTTCGAATATTTTAGAAAGTATAGATATTTAATTAGAGATTCTGTGTATTCATTTGTATAATTCGTAAATTAACTGTACTTACATTGTGCATTTATTTTATTGCTTCCAGGAGCCAAGCATTCACTCGATCATCTGTCAGGACTCAGGTAAGTTTGGCACTCTTGCGCTTTTTGTAAGCTTCTCACAGGTTCAAAAATGCACAGAAAACTTTAAGATTACTTTCAAAAACTTTCCTGTGATTCGCCTTAAGATGAAAACCCAATCCACGCAGGATATTCTTGACATAAATCGGGATTGGAACTCTGACATCCTTTAATCGGTTATTTCCGTAACCTCACTTATATTTATACCGATAAATATTATGTTTTATACGTCAATGCATACTTTGACCCTTTTTTTGATTTTTCACTTCAAATATTTTTATTCATTTATCTACGTAGTTTCTTCCAAAACTACCAAGGGGCGCATTCCAGTTCTAGTAAGGCTACTCCATATCCAATTTTTTTTTATATTTGGAGAGTTACGTTTTCACACAAGACAATATATACTAAATAATATTATTTTGGGCAAGCTATTATTATGCCAACCAGCTTGCTCGGTAGAGTGTCAGGGTAAGGAGCAACACTGGGGTCAAGGTCAATGATAACGATCGTCATTCTATTTTAAAACAATATGATTCGACATTACCCGAGCGATCAATCGTATAATACTTGCAACTTAGATTTTCTTGGGAGGTTACTACAATCCAACAAACTGAGCCCTTGTAGAGTGACATTACTATCCTCTGACTCTATGGCGATAATTATCATAGAACAGGGCGAAGCAATTACCAAGTCCCTCCAAGCTTTGCCTACAACTTTGGCAATTTTGAAGCCCGTACCATATAAGCGAGGTAGCAGGGACGTTTCACCGAAGCTGCGCATGCCCGCTTACGGCGATCATCGCTACGCCCTCTTGAGTGGAACTCATCCTGAATATTCTTGGAATGGCGGAAATCTCATCCACCAATTCATCCGGAATTCCTCAGCCTCTCGATGGTGACTCTGCCTTCTTTTGGACCAGCGCCTACCCTGTTCTGATTTTGTGGGTGCTTTTCCTACTCCCGCTTCGTCTTACGTTGGACGTGAAATACAGATGAAAGATATCAGGGATAAATTTGAATTAGGGGAATAATTAAAAGGGGATCCGTTTTCTCACAAGTATTTTTGTTTTTCGTGGAACCACATCCTGATCTTGAAAAGGTTAAAGTGATAGTTATATCCTTCCGATTTACATTGAATTCAACTGATAATCCACAACATTTTAATGTGAATAAAATCACTCCAAGTATCTACAGGTAGCAGCATCCAGCTCATATAACCATTACTGACCACTTGGACTGTTCGCCATCTGCCCATCCAACCAATGGCTTGGTGTAGTGAAAAAGACGGTCTTGTCGGATTCTTATCCCCTTAATCTTGGATCTGTCGCTCAATTTTAGGTTGCAGGAGGGTTGGTTGCTTGTAGAGAGGCACCTTGATGGGTTCGTCAGTTTTTATCCTAGTATGGTGCTTCACGTCTGATGCGATCAGAATCGTTTCGTCCTTTGCGCCTTCAAAGATTCCTGGTAGGATACCTGTGCCATAGACTATGTGGTGTACTTCAGGCAACTGAATTTCCAGACTTGCATGAAGACTTTATATAAAAGATTACAGGGCCGCGGTCCCCTTTCATTGGAATTGAGATGTCCGGTTATTCCAGAATATGGCTAATATCATTATTCGTACCACATGAAATTTGTGGGCTTGCCCTTTCATGGTGATGAGTTTCCATGCTTCATAAACCTAGTGAATTTCATCAACTAAATTGAACTTCTTCCTTTTATCTACGGGTATCTTTTCTAGTTCACAAGTCTTTTCTGGCAGAGATTGTGTTTGGATGAAGAAGTCTGGACTAACTGAGTCTACCAGTAGTCCCCTTTGGCAGGCGTATCCCTGGAGTCGTAGTCGCACGTAAGGGTGTTCGACTCCTCTTCTCCGTAGAAATATCCGTGTTGGCTGTCTGCCATGTCCTCGTCTTTCATCTGGCAGATATCCTGTTAGCCATCTGGAGTGATCTATTCTGTTTAGTATATCCACTTGGGTGTATCTTTTCTGACATTCAAGTCTTCTGGAAATTTTCTCTTCGTGCTTGCTTAGACATCTGGAGGGTTCTTAGCGCTGTGATCTGCGCTGAATTCCTCGCCCGTTCTCCCCCCTTGTTCAGAAATTCCTTTTCTCCATGAAGTGCAGTTTGGTGCGCGTCGATTAGCCTCATAAGCTGTAAGTTAGCCAACCTATATTTGATTTCAGTGCGTAGGCATCTGATCAACTTTTTACTCGTTCTGTCTTTCCTTTCTTCTCTCAAATTTTATAAATTCAGCGAGGCTTCTGTCGATAGTACTTTCAATCTTCCTGTCCACTTCGCGGTACCTCCGTATGCACGTCTCCATACGTCAGTTTATCATATGACACATTTGGTACTTTTAACGTATTGATTGTGATAAGGACTTTCCTTTTGAATCAACATCGATGGTTAGTACTGCTTGCAAGTTTTTCACCGTTAACAGGGATGACATCCTGATGTCTACGCGCTGTGCATCACCTTACAGTTTCCTGGATCTTGTCCCTTTCGGAGCTTCTGAAAGCATTGTTGAGTTCATTTCTTCTCTTGTAGTTATTGCGTGGATGTCGTCAACTAGCTCACAAACATCGTCTCTGAAGGCTTTGACCTCCTGTCCCAGCGAGATCAAACAGATTCTTAATCAGGCCGTCAAGCATTTTTTGGTCGTCGACAGTCAGTCTACATGGGACTCCTTTGACAAGAATTTCTTCATGTTTTCAAAAATGTTCGATTGGATGATTTCATCTGATGTTTACAGGAAAAATATTTATTCTCTCAATGGTCTCGTAGAAGTTTCAGCTGACTTATCATTTGTTTGAGCAGCAATATGTCACTGTTACTTCCTGTGTTTGGTCTGTAAATCCCTTCTTACTTGAAGTAAAGTTTGTGTATTGATTAGTCACTGATATCACTATTTTCCTGGTATATTCCTTAAATTTGCTTATGTAAATCCTCAATGCGCGTCGGAGATGGGAATAAACTCTCATGCTTCATTTAGTCACTGATATCACGTTACTCTTCTTCTTCAGTTTACTTCACTTTTTTCTGCTTTATATCCTTCTGAAGTAAATAATGTCGATACTTTTTCTATTCCAGCGAGGCTCGTGTAAAACCTTCGATGAAAATCTTTGGGGTACGAAGGTTTCTCTGTTAATCAGTTTTTTTTTCAGGCGAGAGGTGTTTGTGGTTGAAAAGAAATCGTGGTGCCTCCTGAATTATTGGTTTCCTTGTGATTCTCAGGAGGCCAGTCAGGTTTGACACAGACTAATGACTCATCTAATGACGTGAATCGTGGCCGTGTTCCTAAAATATGAAATAATGATATTCTTCAGCCGTATGAATTATTATTATTATTATTATCATTATTATTTGGGCTAAGACAATAAGAGAACCTGATGCTTGGACAATCCCGTTGAGTCTCCATGTAGGCCAAAGATAACACCAGAGCCCTCTCCTTGAAAAGGAGACCGCAGTCATGCTGTTGGCGGATATGCCTGACTAACTGATGAAAATACTGCCTCTCAGTGCCAGACGCTTTCCTGTCATCGCGAGACAGTGACACAGTATACGGATAGCTGTATCATCATTCTTACCATACTGATGCCAAAAGCGACTATCTGCGAGCAGTATCTTATGCCTATGATAACCGAGGACCAGTAGAGTCTTTTTTTGAAGCTAGTTTCGCCAGCCTAGCCAATATATTATTGTCTTTGATACTACTGTTGTGTCAAGGAACATAGAGCAGGGATATTTGTTCTTCCATCGATAGATTTTTAGATGCTTCGATGCACTCTTAGGCTGGAAGCGACATAGTCATTGTACTGTTAGAAGTCATAATTGCAGCACTGCTATCCAAGCAAATACATATGTTTCTCTTATTGTCATACTCCAGTGCCTTGTGCTAGAATACAGCCATGTTTTTGGATTGAAGGACTGTCGTCATCTCCCATCAGGATCGTGAACCTCATTCCACTCCTCGTAAGGTAGACACCAGCTCCTGCTTTCTCCTCGTTTCTGGAGCCGTCTGTAAGCCAGTTGTCTCCACAACTCGGCTTGTGTGTCTCGCTTTAAGTCTATTCTTCTCTCGTAGACAGGCTGGCGCGATACTTTTTGGTAGAGATTGCGAGGAACTTCGTCAAGATCTTTCCTCCGTTAACCCTGATCATTCTCCATTCTGCCTATGGAGCTTCAACCTTGATGGTGAGATCAAGGGGCTGTAAACCTGTTTGTAATCCTAGTGCCATTTCAGAAGTTGCCTTTGAGGTTCTGCTGATGCCACTTAGAACCAGTACCCTGATTTTTCACAGTCGAGACCCCACAGTGGGAAACTCGATCCTGCTCCATCAACCCACCACCGCATAGGTTAGTCCAGGCTTCAAATTTTCCCGATGTCTCTCCTACAGAGCCATAAGGTTGCTGTGAGCTTCTTGTCCACCTAGTGTTAGTGTACTCCTGGTTCCTCACTTGTACGATATGGTGACCATGACTGTGTCCGTCTTGCTAGACTTGAACAAGAGTCAGATCAAAGGGCTAGCCTAGACATTGGTCATGCACATAAGCAGTTCATCATCTGAATGTCATCTGCATAGCTTGCGGCATTGTAATCCCGACTCGTGAGTAGAAAGTGACAGAATGCCGCCATGCAGATGACCCAAGTCAACCGTTTCACCCAAGATGCTGTCACCCCTTGTCATTGTTAGGGGTCTATTGCCTAGCGTGTGGCAGGTCCTATCCCCGAACATAGTTGGGATATCATGCACGATAATGGTTATCCTAATAACCTCTCTAGAGGTGTGGTTAAAGGTGCCTCCAAAGTGCTAGTTCCGAAGAATCGAAGTCTTGGTAAAAGTACATAGAGAAATTTTCGGAAATTCACAAACATCCCAAAATGTTACGAGAAAAATTCAAAACTTTTATTGACAAACATTCTGAATGTAATTCTGAAGGTTCTAAAGATGATATATGTAGCAAATATAAACAAATAAAAACTCAAGATTAGCATCTCATTAAATCTGCTGATTCCCAAAAAAAAAAAAAACAGAGCCTTGGCATCGTATAGGAGCCATGACAGTAGGTATATAGAGCGTACATATCGCGTGACTGTTCACACAAAAGTTTATGAATAAGAAGTTATGAGCTCAGGATTACTGTGTCTGTTGTTCATAAATGACGACTTTTCAGATCAACCTACTTCTTCTATTTATGGCCGCCATTCATTTTAAACGTGAGTGCCATATAATATTATTATCATTATTTATGAAAAATATTGCGCAGCTGTTATTACATACTTTTCTAGAGATGCGAAAATTTCGAAATATATATTTTTATACAATAATTTACAGATTACATCTAAAAATTTGGTGTTTCGACTTTATCTCTGCCGAAGCTTTACCGTCTGCTGACATGGAGATGACAAATTTCATTTTTGTGTGGAAAATGACTGATATCAATCAAATCAAACTGATAAAAATCAAGCTCTCCAACTAAAAATTCAACTAATCTCTTCCCATTTTTTCCAAGAAATTTGAGCGTATTACCTAGGTTAAAAATGCATCTCTTTGGGTTGAGAATTTAACTCTCTGTTTGAGAATTTATGTTGCGCTGCTTCAAAATTATTATTTTGTTCATGAATTGAAACACAAGACTTTTTGTAATATTAAAAGAAGCTATCACATAACAGATATGA
>WSXT02192650.1:0-19590 GCA_011762715.2 Neuroterus valhalla
TTTCAGTGTGAAAGTAGCAGACAGAGTGTTGCGTAGGACGCAGAGCGCAGCTAAAAACGCGTTCATGTAGAAAGGGGATCTGAATCTCTTGCTTTTTTGGCCTTCTGTTTGTAATTCGATTTGCAATTCAATACAATACAACGATGACCTCCCATAGTTCATACTTTTGATAATTGTAACTTATTATGATAAATCATTATTTGCGCAATACATAATAAACATTTCACGTCATCAAATCCAATGAAATTTCAAAGAGTGTGCTACTGACGTGGCTATTTTTGTTGATTTGACACTGTTCTGTCGCAAATTCAAATTCGAATGGAAAATTTGCCGAAATGCAACCAGCGCCACAGTTTCACATTTTGCCCGCAGAGTCAAGTTGGGAACCAACTGTCTATAGGATACAATGAGTGTCGTGGCATACCCCTGATTCTCATTGAATTTCATTTTCATAATTATATAATTGTTTATAAAATTTTCTATTAAATTTAGGTTCTTTTTGATGCACTTAATCAACAAACCTGATACGGAATACACTGGTCAGGAAACCTACGTGTGGAACATGTATCAACAAAGATGTTGGGATTTCTTCCCAGTTGGTGACTGTTTCAGAAAACAGACCGAGGCCGGCGAAGAAGAGGCCAAGAAGAAATAGTCAAAAATTTTTATAACATTTTATATAACACATTATACCTATGCGAAGCTTAAATCTTCGAACGCTCAGAATTTCGCCCCTCCTTTCTACTCTCATCTAAACAAAATATAAAGTTGGATAGAATTATGAGAAGTCAATCACAGGATTCTTACTTGTGCTGAGATAACAGTTAATTAAAAATATTAGAAAGTTATTATTATATAGTAAAATAGGTCAACTGTTCTCTCAGTCACTGATTTTGATATTCATCAAGATCTAGATAACTCCATGAATAACCGCGATATTGAAAAAATCGGCCCTAAATTTTAATTCATTTCCAAGGCAACAAATATGTACATGAACTCGAATAGGGTAGGAAAAAAAAAATCAAAGAATTGCCATGATTTTCAGGCAGTTTGACGAATCTTCGTCTGTAATTTTCTTAATCTCGCATATTTTTCCACCTTTGTATGGATTCTCTTAGAAGTTTAAAGTTAAAAAAGTCTAAAATTGAAAAATAGTTAGAAACACTATGTAGAAAAATAGAATATATATATAAGGAACGTAGGAAGCAAAGGGGGAAAATATATGCTGTTTGCACAAATTTTTCGAAATAGCTGTCATCTTTCTTTTATTTAAATTAGGAAATGGTGATAATTCTGACAACTGGAATGGTTGATGTATGATTGTATTCAGGTCGTTCCAATGACTAATCGACGAAAAGCTTTTAATTAAAGCTCTACGTATTTGATATTGTTCTGAAACGAATGCAGTTTGTAACAATAATCGTGATTGTGTGAGTAAAATATTTTATTAAACGATAGTAGATTCAACTTTTTTTGCGAAGCATTTTTCTGCTTTTTACTCGTCAATGCTGCATTTTGTTCAAATTTACTCACTTACTTGCTGGAAACACCCGTATTGTATATATGTACACATATACATATGTATATTATTCAAAGATCTGAAAAGATCGTATTATGTGACATTTCTCAGCACTGTCGATGAACGAACCTAATGTGAATGTATTGTAAATAAAATTGCAGATCCAGACAACCTGGAAATATACAAGCCTATGGAAATATTTCAATTTTGGACCTTTCCTTTTCCTGATTATTCATTTTAATAAGTTACTTTGCAGAGACTTTTCCCATTTTAAAAACTGCAAGGTATGTGAAGTTAATAATATTATATGTATTTTAATCTTGAATGAAATTCCCGTACTTCTATTTTACTTTAAATTACTCGTTATTTAGGTGAAAAACAGAAAGTATGATAATTATTCTTTTTTTATTAGAATAAGTAGAAAAGTGTTTTAGATGATCATACCATTCTTCTTTCATTAATATAATTTTTAGTAATTGTAAGATTTTTAATTTAAGGGATTAGGTACGATCTTATTTCAGAATTATAATTTCTCATATTCATTAACATTCTTCTGTCATGAAACATTTACGATATTTTTCAAGTCAAAATTAAAATTAGATCCAATTCTTCCAGACTTGTAGCCTAGAATTTATATTCCAATTCGTGCACTCGGATTGGCCCTGCTATTGGAATTGGATTTCAAATGTATATAAGGAACAAATTAATGTTATTTGTTAAATTTTCCATTTTCTTCACCCTGAAGCAATTTTATAATTAATCAATCTCAACCAACATATTTATGTGATATTAACAAATCATTATTCGAAATCAGTCAGATCTTCACATGAAAATCTACGAACGTATTTTTCTAAACAAGATGATAAAATAATAATAATAATAATAAAATAATAATGATGATAAAATAATAATAATTAATATTGATATATTAATAGATGCCTTTCTCACTACTATCCGTTGGTTTCTGTGAGAGTGTCAAATAGGAAGAATTTTATACATAGAAACTCTGTTTCTTTTGTATATTCCAAGAGTAAGAATAGTTCTGAATTCCATGCGTCAATCTAAATTATTAATTATGGATTATTAATTAATTTGAAAAAGGAAAATCAAGCTCTTGTAAGCCATAATATATGAAAATAAAAATTTCGACAATTTTAACTTCCCATTTCTGTCGAGCCCATTCCGCCATCTTGTCGTGACGTCCCTTGTTAGAAAATGTCTCTAAATAGGCCGGGTAATTTATGTTTTTTCATGAGAAATGAAAAAGAAAAAGTGCTTCTGTTTGTGTTTTGTACCTGAATGTGAGGAAAGGAGTGTCAAAAATCCAGGAAAATTATTTATATGTAAACTCAATGGTGAGGAACAGAAAAAAATGTTACAAAATTGTTCGACATGACACGTGCCCTGAGACATCCCGAACAACACTCAAACATTTTGTAAACGCTTTTAAAATGTTTTCTAAGAAATCAAAAACGCTTGGAATTTTTTGTAAGAAAAACGTTATGAAAACGTTGGATATTCCTGCTGATTTTTGAGACTCAAGTAAACAAAAGTTTTTAAAAACGAATTACAAACTTTTTCGAACAGTTTAACCAATAAAATTCTGAGTGACTACAAACACGTATTTTAAAGGTTTTCAAAACGCTTAGAAGAATTTGAGTAAACGTTCGAAAAAAGTCTGAGAAGTAGAATTTTGAACGATCTCGCAAGTGGCAGGAAACTATGGTGATTAGTATATATACGAGTTTCAAACATATGTTTATGAGAAAAGACACGGAAAAGTTATCTTTAGAAATTAAGGTATGGTCTAAATACCATTCAACGTATATGAGCTACTAAAAAAAATGTTTATTTTTCCTTCAAACGTTCTTCAAACTTTTGAGGAACGTTTCTCAAACGTTTGGCGAACGTTTTTCAAACGTTGGCTAAACGTTTTGTAAACGTTTGATTAATGTCTTGCAAGCGTTTTAGAGACGTTTGGAATTTTATTCTGCTCAAATTTTGGTTGGCCTAACTTTTACCAAACGTTTTCAAAACGTTTATAGGGAGTTTTGTTCAGTCAAGGTATAAAAAATGTGCGGAAGTATCCGACGTTTCCAAATTTACAAAATGACCAAAATTTACAAACGTTTTAATGTTTGACAGAAAACGTTTTCAAAACTTTCGCAAGATTTTCGGTGTTATACGAGATTTTCAGCGTCAACAATATATTGCCGCGCAGAACATTTCAATATAACTAAAAATTTGTATCCTTATATATAAAAATGTGTTTTCCGAATTCATAAAACAAGTGATTTGCTCAAAGGTGCTTCTATGTGATGTTGGGATTGCTGGGATGTATGCTACTAGTTCCAACCTCAAAAATCAATCGTTTATTTACCCAAGAAGTATTATGAAAAAAAAATATTTTTGAAATTCCCAATCAGCCCAGCGGACACTGTTCTATAACTGTGATGTAACAGTTCTAGAATAGAAAATAACGGGTTCTGTAACAGGATAAGAACATACTTAGACCATGGTCCGAGTGATGTCGTCCCCAAATGGATTTAACAGTCCTGTAACACTGTTACAGAACCATGTTCCATCAAGGATCTGTAACGATTCCGGAACAGCGTTATATGTGGAAAATAAAAACTCAGAAGAATTCAGGAACAGTGTTACGGGGGAATCATGTTCTGTAATAGTGCCGTAACACATATATAACAGTGTTATGATATAACTTTGTTCTGTAATCGTTCTGGAACAATTTCGGAACAGCCTTATGAGTCTTTGAAGTATTTTTAGAACATTTTAGGAACATAGTTATAAAGTAACATTGTTCTGTAATAGTGACGTTAGACATATGCAACAGTGTTAGATTTTAAATTTGTTCTGTAATCGTCCTGTAACAATCCGGTAATCACGTTATTTATCAAGAAGTATGTTCAGAACCATTTAGGAACATGGTTGCAGAGGAAAATTGTTCTGTAACTATTCTGTAACAATCCTGGAACAGAGTAATATGTCAAAAAGTATTATTATAAAAATTTAGAAATGAGGTTACAAAGGAAAACTGTTTTGTATTTGTGCCGTAACATATGCCCAAAAGTGTTACAATGTAAATTTGTTCTGAGATCGTTCTGCACCAGTTCCATAACAGTGTTACAAGAATGTGCCACTGTTGCGTAACAAATATAGAACTCAAATACATAACAAATATGGAACTCAAATATGTAACAAATATAGAACTCAAATACGTAACAAGTATGGAACTCAAATACGTAACCAATATGCAACACTGATACATAACTATTACATCACAACAATGGACCTTCATGTTCCGTTCTTGGAACACGTGTGACATTCTAGTGATATAACAGCCCCATCACTTTGTTCTATATTAGTAACGGAACAAAAATCCAGAACTCTTACATATCCTCAAAGTAACAGCGTTACAGAATAGAATTACAGAATTACCTTTATGTTCCGTTCTTGGAACACGTGTGACATACTTATGACAGAACAATTCTATCACTCTGTTCTATATCAGTTACAGAACAGAATACCAGAACTGTTACGTATCCCTAGAGTAAAAGTGTTACATAACGGTGTGACCTTTAGGTTCTGTAATTGTTGTAGAACACAACTGTAATAATGTTCTTATAAATGTTCTTTTTTTGTTATATAACATTTACAGAATGTGTCCGCTGGAATGTTACAATTTTCGAGAAAGAGTATCTACTAAACAGCAGATATAGGTTCAATTCGTATATTTATTGAAAGCAAAATCGAAGTACTGAAGTTTGAGGTTAGAGCTCGCTCCTTGTCAACAACCATGACTTCTAATTTTGTATTGAGATTAAAAGGAATCGTATCCATGCAGGTATACTTTTACTCCTTAAAATTTTGATTTTTCCAATATTTGATGAAATGTATTCCGCCATTTTTTTTTTTTTTTTGTATAAAAGTGACAAATTTCAATATAGAAGAGTCTCTGGTCGGCAGAGCTGCATGATTGTACGAAGTAGGCGCCTTATATTTGTCCTTCTAACTTGCCCTGGAATTTAATTTAGTAAAGGATTGTTTGTTTTGTTCGAAATTCGTATTTTTTGTGGTTGCACTTGGAAGTTTTTCTTCTGAATTCAAGTTTTTCCCTAATGAAGCTTAATTATTTTGTAAAAAATTTAGTTCGTATTTAGACAGGTACTGTGAAAGTTTAAAAATGCTAAATTAATGATCGATGAAATTTTTCACGAAAAGAGAATGTTAATTTCAACGAACCAGTGAAATTCGCAACCCGAAAATCTGATTTTCCTACAAGAAAGTTTGTGTTTCGCCAGAAAGTTGAGTTTAAAAAAAAAATCTAACAGAATAATGTGAAATTCTATAAACTATCTACTTTCATTTGATACCAAATTTCAAAATCGGCTCGTATGCCAAAAAAGAGGAATTTTTTACAAAACAGTTGCATTTTCAACCCGATTATACGATTCTTCAATGAAAGTGTTAATTCCCAATCTCACAGTTTGATTCTAAATAAATTAACAACTACAACGTGAATTTATACCTCAAAAAGAATTCTGAAAGAAAAGTAATATTCAATATCTCTATCAAAAAGTGCTCTATTTGAAATCGATAAGGAATAAATTCTATTGAAAAAAACTAGTAAAAAAATGGTTAATTATACAACCAAGAAATATTGAATTTCAACCAAAAATAGAATCGTTGCATTTTTAGTTAGAACAATTAATTCTCGTCAAAAATCAAGAATTTTCGGCGAGATTGACTGAACATAACTTTAAATGGTCCGAACCTCCATGTTTTCTGAGCAATATTACTGTTCACTGGAAAATATTCGATCCGGAAATTTCGATTTTGAAAAATATCTGATGTCGGCGGAAAATTCTTGAAATAACCTACAATCGTTCAAATTTGATAATTTATTTAGAAATTTTTCACAAATAAATTCTGTTAAATGAGAGGGAGGAAGAAATAGTTCAATGTGAAAAAAATGAAGTTTCAAAGATGAACATGGTCAAATTGGCCAACGGCCATGCCACGCTCGAAAAACCAGTTCCCGTCCGATCACTGTAGTTAAGCAACGTTTGGCGCAGTTAGTACTTGGATGTCTGACCATCTGGGAATAGCGCGTGCTGTTGGCGAGTTACGCTTACCCCGGAAAGGATTATGGCTTAATGGTACAACAAAAATTTTATTATTGATTTTATCAAACTTACACATATATTTCGAGCTCTTATAATGGCATGTGACGTACCACGTGTTCCGCAATGTGAGGTGCCACATGTTCAGTTAAAAAAATCGGAATTCCCGGGCGATATTTTATCACTTTCAATAAATTATTATACCTAAATTATGGCATAAAGCAAATTATTCTAATTTCGCATTTGAGTCCTTTGGGAGTCAAAGTTCATTGAAACTCAACTATAAGCTAACAAATTTGTTTGTGGATGACCCTATTAGTATGAATTTACTTCGATTCAGAGTAAAATAGGAATAATTGGCAGATGTAGGATGATAATTATTTATTATTGGAGAAAATACGTCCAAAAAAATCCAGAAATTATCAAAGTTATTCCTCTAAACATAAGCCTATGCTATTCCAGGTAAATGATATTGGCAATTTTTTTACTTATACCTATATTAGTTCTAAGATATACATTTCTCCAACACGTAAAATTTATTCATGCAGAAAATTGAATAAATTGTGAATTATTGATTGCATTTAGTGAACAAACTTTGGAAAATATGTCCAAGAAGTAATTATAAATTGTTGCAAAAAGTGGGAAATCCTCGCCACACGATATTGTTCACGGTGTATAATTTTTTGGCAACGCACACTGAGCACTGTTACGGTTAGAATAATTATTTCCAGCACATTGCACGGTGTCACGCTCACAACGATTCTGTCACCAGTCTTATCCAGTTTTCCACGAATAGGTTCTCTTGAAAAGTGTGAATTTCATTGAGTTTTTCGTAACAATAAAGTATGGATAATTTTTTGTTTTTATGTGTCGCTTCTTGTGTATCAGTTTCGGTAACATTTGCTCAAGTGTGTTACGATGATGGGAATCAATTTTGTCTTGATGAAGATGACATTTTGGCACCTGATTTATTACCTGGATCCTTTGTTCTTGCTGGAGAATCTGGAAGCGAAGTTAGGAGTGAAGTGGTTGACAATTTTACTGCAGATGGTTCCTTCAATAAGGCTTTTGGTGAAATGGGTTATCACAGGTTTGAAATACTTGCAAAAATTCGTTTGCATGATTTTGATTAACTAGTTACCTCTACCCGTAAATCATGCATATTAATAGAAAGATAATGATATTAATAATAATAATAATAATAATAATAATAATAAATCTTCATTAAGTTTCCAACCAAGAAACAAAATGTACAAAAAATATATAAAGTAGAACCAAAAAACAACTTTAAAGGCGAGGTACAGTCTACAGCTGATTTACAACCTGATATTTTAATAATTATTTTTATAATCCTGTATAATAGACAAAGGATGAACGAATACCTCTGTCATGGGTACATGGCAGAAGAAATATTTACAGAATTCGGCCCAGCTCGAATAAAACGTCGATTAGATGCTTCTTCAGAAAATGTGATGTCCGATGTTATTGGGGAAGACAATGTTACTGTTCATGATAAATTATTATCGGACGAAGGCAGTTCCAAATACAAAGATTGGCTTCAGCGGTAAAAATACGAAAATGATACAATTTATAACAGTCAGGCCACGTCAACTGTGCTCATGAAATTTAGGTGATTTTTTAAAAAGTGACAACAATTGGGAAAATCTGTACATAATAGCATTACAAAAAAAAACTTTCAACCGTTTTTCAAGAAACTGCATCATTTCCATCATTTTTCAAAATAATGATTTTTGCAACTTTTAATAGAAAAATTAATAACTCACGACTCGTTTGCAAAAATCGAATGAAATTTGGGATGGCAGTTGTGAAGCGTTTTCTCTTTCTGATAGCATTTTTTTCAAAGTATAATTTTTTCATAACAATTATCTAAACAAATTCTATTATTTATAACTTCTAGACCTCCGATCGAAGTGGAATTTTACCACAATGATAATTATTTGTTTGTAATCATACGAAAAATTTTTGATGCACAGATATGGCAAATAAGTGAATTTGTTTATAAACATTGTTCATAACAATGATAAATGTTGTTTCATAGAACTCTCATGTGTTATATTCTTGTTCTTCAGATGAAAATAAATGATTCCACAGAAAAGAAAAATTTTCGATGCACAGACATGCAAAATAAGTGAATTTGTTTATAAAAATTGTTTTTTATAATGACAAATATAGTTTCATTAAACTCGAATGTGTAATATTCTTGTTCTTCAGATGAAAATAAATGATTCCCGAGAAAAGAACAATTTTCGATGCACACATGTGCCAGATAGGAGAATATGTTTATAAAAATCGTTTATAACAATGACAAATAATGTTTTATGGAACTCTTATGTATAACATTCTTGTTCCTCAGATGAAAATTAATTATTGGACGGAAAAGAACATTTTTCGAGATATAGATATGCCAAATAGGTGACTTTCTTTATGAAAATTCTTTAAACCATTAACTATTAACCATTAACCATTAACTATTATTGTTATTGGGAGTTTGTTCACAATAAAAAATTATTTCTGTATATTTTTACAACAAAATTCATGCAAGTAATACATTCGAAATCCAAAAATGCAACAGTAAGCAGTTATATCCATTAATTTGTTTATACCAAATAACAAAATACAGGATACTTATCTACAATTTACATTTCTATTCAAAAAAAATCTGCTATAGATATGCCAAATAGGTGACTTTCTTTATAAAAATTCTTTAAACCATTAACTATTAACCATTAACCATTAACTATTATTGTCAATAATTATGCAGATTTGAAAGTGAATTGAACAAATCAATATCTTTTAGATCCCAGGTAACCAATGCAACCTCATATTCTTAATTTATAACGTAATTAAGTATAGATGAAGATTACATTTCTCAAAGCTCTGTTGGCTTTAAGGTACACATTCTCATCGTGGCACTTTACTCTGGACTTTTCACGGAATGTAATAAAATTTGTGATTTTCCGTTATGTGCTGTACAGTAAAAGTTTGAATTTTTCATTTTTCTGGAAAATTCGAAATTTCGTTATGATAATCTCATACAACACTCACAAAGCAACGTTTTTCTTCCTTCACTTTTTTCTATATCGTTCCTTAATTCGCGTGGAATCTCCATTTTCTTTTATATTTTTGAATTTTGAAAATGCCACAACACTGAAAATTTTGTTTTTATTAGAAAAAATCGCTTGGGTAAATTGTTCTAATTTCTACGTACTATGAGAAAACATACTTGAAATTTTTGAGTCTTGGAAAAAAAGTTTAACAAAATTTTCCAAATGCTCCCGCTCTTCGATTTTTAATCCAAAACAGCTGGTTAACGAACTCGACTTGTTTTTTTGGTCCCTCGAAATGGATGTCAAAGCACGATCGAATATGATCATTCTTTCGAAAGTTATCGAGTTCACACATTGTTTTTCATAATTTTTTTTTGCGATCAAAATTTGAATTTTCGATTTTTTGAAAAAATTCGAAAAGTTGTATGGAAGATCTCGTAGGGCTCCCAAAAAGAAACGTTTTTTCTCTTTGACTTTCTTTTCAATCTTGCGTTATTTGGCTAAAAACTCTCATTTTCTTCTATATTTTTTAATTTTAAAAATGCCACTTCTCTGACAATTTTGTTTTTATCAAAAAAAAAAATCATTTGGATAAACTATTCCAATCTTTATGCATTATAAGAAACCATACTTACAATTTTTAAGGCTTGGAAAAAAAGTCCAAAAAAATTGTCAAAATGCTGTCCCTCTTTCATTTTTCTTCCGTAATAGCTGGCTGAACAAATCGTCCTTTCTTTTGGACCAATCAACAAGTGGGTCAAAGGCCGATATGATCCGTCCATTTTTTCGTAAGTTATCGTGTTTACGGACAGACGGACGGCCGGACATACGAACATACAGACCAACAGACAGACACCATCGCCAAAACATGATTTTCGGCTTCAGGGGACCTCGAAACGTGGAGATCCGTTGAAAATTCAAGATATGAAATTTCAGACGACTCTTATACTTTTTCAATCATAAATAATGAGAATATAAAAAAGTAACTTTACTAATTCTACACCTTTGTGAAGAAATATTGATGAGTGGGGCTAGGTAAATATCGCAAATATAACCACTTGCAAATTTTAAGTTGAATAACAAATAATCAAATAACAAATTCAAAAAACGTGCAACTCTACGTTGAAGTATGATCCTTCATAAGTACTTAAAGAAAAAAAGATCTCATCCGTCGAAAATTGAGGTGTCGGCTGATTTTCGTCCCAAAAAAGTGCTTTTTTCCCACTGTGCGCCGTTCGAGGTGACAATTGTTACGCGGCGCCCGCGACAAAAACTTTTTTTCAATACTGTCAGAGTGAGAATCACCAATTTTTTTTATTTAAGAATGGAACAAAGTATTTATACTACATTGCGTTAAAATTCCACTACGATCGAGGCCTAGAAAATATGAATAATCGAATTTGTTTAAATAATTGTAATGAAAAAATTATAATTTTGCAAACTTAATTTAAAAAAAATTCTTTTCAGAAATAGGAAACGCATCGCAAATGTCATACCAAATTTCATTCGATTATTGCAAACAAGTCGTGAGTTAATTTTTCTATTAAAAGTTGCAAAAGTCATTATGTTTGAAAATAATGAAAACGGTGCAGTTTTCTGAAAAACGATCCAAAGTGTTTTTTTGTAGTGCTATTATGTACAGCTTTTTCCAATTGTTGGCAATTTCCAGAAAATCACCTTATTTCATGGGCACAGTTGACGTGGCCTGACTCAACATTCAGTATCTTCGCTTCGCACTATTTGAATAACATAATTTACAAATAAAACAGAAAAATAAAAATTTCCTAATCATTCATTTTGAATATTTGTTTTCCACTGCAGTACAACAACCTTGAATGACGTTTATCAACATTATTCTCCGAGGAAAAAGACTAAAAATAAAAATGTTCGACCAGAGGACGATTTCGATAGTTTTGATTCCGACCTTACCGGATACGCTATTCCAATGGCCATGCCTGGTTCAAAAAGCAGACATCCCTTTTTTGGTCCCTCTGGAGGTAATAAAAATTTCCATATTGAAAATGAGATGGTAACTCAATATTTGTTATTCAATAAAATATGTGAATCCTAGAACCACTAATAGGATCTGCAACAGGAAATCATGCAAAGTATGGCCCTCCGATGGATTATGATCCCTATAGTTTTGAGCCTTCTTCTCATGAACCATCATCACATGGACCATCATCACATGGACCATCATCACATGGACCATCTTCACATGGACCATCATCTCATGGTTTTACTCCCACGGTTCACGAAGAACATTATTATTATCATCCAAATCATCAAGAAGAAAAACATGTCTATCATGACAAAAAAGGAGGCGATATTTCAATCAAGGACTTTTTTGAAATTGCTCTAACCGGCTTGGCTTTTCTTGCCTTTGGATTGTTTATCATTCAACTGCTAATGAATTGCGTGGTAATTTCTACTTTGAGTATTCATAAATATATATTGACTCTAATTATTTGACAAATATGATAAATAATTTATGTTACATCAGAATTCGCTCAGAACAACAACAACAACAGCCGCGAGCCTTTTTGCAGACCTGCCACTCCAAGCAACTTCACGTTCGAAGAGAAGTCCCTCAGGGTCATCGCCATTATCATATTCTGGCAATGCTGAGTTGAATGAATTATCTCATCGAGTTTTGCGTTCTATCGAAGCTTCTTTAGTGGCTCAATATGATTCTGGAAATTGTCTTCGAAGAGTCCTTTGTGAAGATAACAGACATGCTAAAAGCCTTGAAGGTGGCCAGAGACTCTGGGTTCCTGTTTGGAGGTGAGAACTTAAGGTGCTTCGCCAAGGATAGGCTTTCACTGAAGCTGGGATTCTCTTACACTAGTGAATTGTTAGTTGTAATATTTGTCCCACCTCATTTCAAGACCCTAATGAAGCGTCGTACACCCTTCTATTTCCGAATATTGTATTTTTCTTTGTTTTTGTTTTAATTGAAAATCATTTAATTCTTGCGCCTGAAAATCGGCCTCGCCGTACACTCTGAATAGCGGTCATTGGCGTGCACTGCCATGCTGGCCTCGAAACGCGACGGGTAACGGCTATGTCGACTCAACTGATCACTACAGTTGGTAACGATAATTTCGTAATTTGTTACATTTTTTTTCTCATATACATTTTTCTCAGACAATTACAATTGTAATTACAATTACAAGTTGCGTCGGATGAAATGTCAACTTCAATTTTTCTCGTTGAGAATTGTTCTTTGTTGGTTTTAAATTTAACTGTTTTGTATTGAAAACAAATATTTTCAAGTTTTCTAGAAATTGCAGATTCTGAAGGCGATTGAGAAAATCTAAATTTAGAGATCTGGAGAAAAATCCCTAGACCTGGGAGGCTGGCGCGCATTCATTTCACCCTTCGCAGTGCTAGCACGTCATCATCATGGTAATACGTCAAGTTCCGAGATTATCATTACCAACTGTAGTGACAAGTTGAGTCGACATAGCCGTTACTCGTCGCGTTTTGAAGTCGGCATGGCAGTGCACGCCAATGACCGCTATTCAGAGTGTACGGCGGGGCCGATTTTCAGGCGCAAGAATTACTTGATTTTCAATCCAAACAAAAACCAACAATAATACAATATTCGAAAAAAAGAAGTTTGTACGACGCTTCATGATGTTCTTAAGATGAGGTGGGACAAATAATACAATTAATAATTCACCAAAGTAAGAGAATTTTGGCTTCAGCAAAAGCTTATCCTTGACGAAGCACCTTAAATTTAGCATTTAAAAGACTCGAAGGACTGCTTTAGCCGTAAGCAATTAAATAAATAAATTAATAAATTAAATAAACTTTTCCTCCGAATTGGCCTGTGACGAGATTTCTAAAAAATTGATAAATTGTAAACCTCTCTTTACAGTTTAGGGATGAGCTGGGTCTCTGGCAGAATTCTGAATAAGTCACCATGGTCGTCAATGTTGAGTTCTCTAAAAGCTTCGATTCTCGGATTAGGAAGTGCCGACTGCGCTTCACTTTATTCTGAATGTAATCTCGAAAGAGAACGAATTAAAAGACGCAGGAGAAGAAGAAGGAAGTGATTTATGAATTCAAAACAAATTTTGAAAACTTTAAAAATAAAGTCAAAATGAAAATAAAGTCCTACTTAGATGCAAAACTTTATGTTTTGTTTATTAAGCCCTGAAATTCAAACTGCAGTACACGGTTCAGTATATCCGCTCACATTTCGCTGATACGTAAAGCATGAACGATTGGGAGTTATTATTAATTCAAAGTCATGTAAATGACAACTAAAAGGAGGCAAATTTTTGAAAAATCTGTTTCAAGGACTTCAAATGATTCAGGGCGCTATTCATTAGGGTGGTCCGAAAAATTTTTTTGCGAATTTTTATGCGAAACGCCCGGAAATTTGTTCGAATCCACAAAAAAATATATGCATTTTTTTTGTTGAAAAAAATCATATTTAGAGGTAGCGCAAGCCCCATTAAGTTTAACACGTATTTCTCATAAGAAAAAAAGACATTTTTGTACATTTTATTCAGAATTTTCAATATTAGGTGAATCGGGTTCGAAATTCACCATTTCTCTTCACAAAAAGTCACAGAACGCAAATAAAATATTACTTTTCAAATATCACCCCCTTAGGTCGGTTTTATAGGGTCCGGAAAAACCCCCTTAAGTGGAAAAATGGGTTTGCCGAGTTTTTGGCGCTAAATATGATTTTTTGCGGTTTTTTTAATGCAGATTGTTTCAAACACATGAAATACTACTTTTTACAGTTAATTAGATGTTTATTTAAATTTTTCAAACAATTTATTTTCGTTTTTAGCATTTTTTTTCTCTTGGAAAGGGTTAGAAAGTCAAGGTTTTTTCTAAAATTTTCAACTTATCTTAAAAGTATCAGTTGAAGCTAAGTAATAATCAATTAAAGTTAGCAAAAGAAAATTGTTCAAACAATTCGTTGTTAATTATAACAATTTTCTCTTAGAATAATGCTACAAAGTTGCGGTTTGTTCTGAAATTTTTAACTTTTTGTCCACTTTTCTATTAAAGTAAGTAATTTTTTAATTCAATTTAGCAAAAATAATTGTTTAGGAAAATTATAAATTTTTATAGCTATCTTCTTTTGGATTAATACTACATATTTGCGGGTTTTTCCTGAAATTTTTAAGTTTTTATCACTTTTTAATTAGATTAGAGTAATAATTATTTCATGTGGAAAGAGTAATTGTTTAAACAATTGATTATCAATGTTTTCTTTCCCTAATGATAGAAACTTGCGGTTTTTTCTGAAAGTTTGAACTTTTTGCCCACTTTTCTTTTAGTGAGGTAATAAATAATGTGAAGTAACAAACATGCTTATTAAAACAATTTATTATTGTTTATGATCATTTTCTCTTAGATAAGTGCTAGAAAGTTGTGATTTCTTCTGAAATGTTTAACTTTGCACTGGATGGAATTTGAATGAAATTCAATTAGATTGAATGAGATTGAATTGATTTAATTTTTGGGTTAATTAGATTGTTTTCATTTTAAATAAAACTTTTTCGTTGAAATATCAACCATTATATTTTTGATTAAAAATGTATATTTTCAGGTCGAAAATTCAACTCTTTGGTTGAAAGTTGAACTTCTTTATTAAAAATTCCATTTGTGCGTTGGAGATCCATAATTTTAGTAGAAAATTCGAAACTCGAATTTCACTAAATGAATTCAGCTTCTTCGTTTTAATTAGGTTTTTTAACATTGGAAAAAGAACAAAAGAATTTACTTACAACATTACAATACTATTTAAAATATCATTCTCTCTAATGTTTATTCATTATTTGTTCACAACTGATAAGGTAAAGCAAAGTTAAACATTTCAGAAAAAACCGCAACGTTTTACCACTAATATAAGAGAAGGTAGGCATAAACAATAATAATTTGTCGAAGCAATTATTTTTGGTAAATTAAATCAATCATTGACTCACTTCAAGTGAAAACTGGGCAAAAAGTTAAAAATTCAGAAAAAAACCACAAGTTTCTATCATTAAGCAAAGAAAATATTATAAGCAATGATAATAAATCTTTTTTAATTATTTTTTTTAACATGAAATAATTATTACTTCAATCTAATTGAAAAGTGATAAAAAGTTAAATATTCCAGGAAAAAACCGCAATTATGTGGCATTTATCTAGAAGAATATAGCCATGAACATTTTAAAATTTGTTTAAACAATTTTTTTGCTAAATTAAATCCAATGATTATTTACTTCAAGTTAAAAGCGGACAAAAGTTGAAAATTTCAGAAAAAACCGCAACTTTATAGCATCATTCTAAGAGAATATTGTTATAATTAATTACACCTTTTTAAACAATGATTTTTGTTAAATTTAATTGCTTTTTATCTCGCTTTAACTGAAACTTTGAAAATAAGTTCAGACCTCCAGAGAAAACCTTGATTTCCTGAAAGTAAGCTGCTAAAAATAATAAAAAATTGTTTAAGAAATTGGAATAAACATCTAATTATCAGAATAAAGTAGCATTTCATGTATTAGAAATAATCTACGTTTAAGGAACCGCAAAAAAATCATAATTAGCGACAAAACTTGGAAAACCCCATTTTTTCACTCATGGGGGGTTTTTGGGACCCTATAAAACAGACTTTTGGGGGTAATATTTGAAAAGTAATATTGTATTCGCATTCTGTGACTAATTGTAAAGAGAAATAGTGAATTTCAAACTCGATTCATCTATATTGAGAATTCGGAATAGACTTTTCAAAAACGTATTTTTTTATGGGATATGCATTTTTGGTCCACCCCACTATGTATTTATCGATACATATTAGGAATATGCAGAAAATATTTCTCTATTCTACACTTTTGAGCAAACTTCCTATCATATTATATATAAAACAATTTATTCTGGTGACCCACTCAGTGTAAAAATAACCAATAGTAATTCGCTTACAATGATAAAACGTAAACGAGTTTAGCTTACCCCGAAAGGGATTTGGCTTAATCTTATAATAATAATAATAATTTTTCGTCCTTTTATTATCATTTTCATACCGCCATGAATTCTTCAATTCTATTGAGAATTTTCTTCGAAATTCTGACATATCAGAAAATACATATAGTCTACATATTCAGCATCAGGTCAAAAGTCTTTGCTCTATTTTTATGATTTTGGAAAAAAGTACGCAGTATAAAAGTTTATGAGATAGAAAACTGGATGATGGTCATTTCGTGTTTCCCCCACCCGCACCAAAAAAAAATATATTTCCCAATGTTTTCACATCTTTAATTTTCCTGTTGAAACACACTCTTCTATAATTTCATCATTCAGAATTGAACATTTAAACATTTGTAAACCTATCACACGAAACTTCGTTTGTTTGTCCTGTAAAATTTCATTTTTGGTCTTTATCCATTTCTCATTCTCACGTCTTCATTTATAATAAAAATAATTTTGAAATAGTGATAATTTAGGAGTTCTTATGAAAATTATACTTCTTTAATGATAAATTAACAGCAGAAGATTACAATATACAAATAAATTCTCATCACTAATTTTATTTTGGAAAAAATGTATCTTGTTCCAAATATTCTTCGACGGTTGCTGCCCGATTAGTCATAACATTCGGTGGTTCTCGAGGAATGTGTAAAAGAGTCGCGTATAAAGATCCAGATGGGTTTGCATGAAATACACGTCTGTTTTGTAATTCTCGCAAACTACGACAATTTTTTACCAGGGGTTCAAATTTTTTGTCATATATAGTACGAAATTCGGAAACCTAGAAAATATTTTTAGTTTCATGTGTGTATATAAAATAATTCTTGATTTATTACTTTATAATTTTTACAAACATTAAAATTTACTTGTTTCGGAGATATTCCAATTGGTTCTCTGCTAACAAGCCACAAAATAGTGTGTGTTCGATTCAGAGCCTCAACAGAGCCCCAGTATACAAAATAATCTCTCGTGAATGGTCGCAGGATATTTGTTATAAGCCATGGATTTAGACGAATCGAAGAATTTGGATTTCGAATGAATGGAATATTCTCTACGATATCTTCCAATTCAGGATTTGGGTCCAATTGCAACTGAAAATAAACTCTTATTAACTTGTTTAATTGTTTTCGAGAAAAGTGAGTACAATAAGAGTGGAATGAATAAATTCACCGTCGGTGTTTCTATTTTTGGTACTATCCTTTAAATTACCTTCAAAGCATAAACTAAAACAGCGACACCATCAGTCTCACTTATGGCTAATTCTTGAGATCGATATTCACTTTTAAAATGAACCGCATGCAATTCCATCGGCAAACTGAAATAGAAACTTTTGTAAAAATATTCCATTGCATTATAACAGTGGTGCCGGAACAGGGAGGGGGTCAACTGGCCCCCAAAATTTCCTGTGGGATGGCAGCCCCCCCCCCGCAATAATTATGGTTAACTTCGAAATTTAAATTTTGAATTATTTCATTTTCTTGTCCTATCGTTCTGTTCTACTGTGAAAATTTTTCATGTTTTGATTATGTATTTCAATTTTAATTTTACTGTTATTCATATTATTGTTTTCTCATCATAAATATTATATTATAATATATATTGAATGTGGAGTAATACATTATCATCAAGAATATCTATATTACGTCATATTTTAAAAAATGAAACAACTTTTCGACGCACATCATCAATACAATTCCCCAATCGCGAAGTTTTAAATTTTCGCAAGCGCAGTTGGTGATAAACAGTCCTATCCGACTCCCCAGAAAACAAAAGATTAACGCCTAAAAATATATTTCGTAACCAATCTAGCGTTTGCAAATACTTTTTGTGAAATTGTTTGAATGGTAAACAATGGCCCTAAAAGAAGACATTGCTTGGTATTTTTCGAGCAACTTCCTCAAAAAGGGTTCGAGAATCAGAAGAAATCGACGCCGGTTGCAGTAGCGCAAAAAAAAGGTATAGTTGAGTGAACAACTTTAATGCAGACATTATTATTCGAATGTTACCATAATTTTAGGCGTAATTAGCATATAAATAATCGTATTTTACGACTACACAGATCAATTGTTACATTATTTGAAAATCTAAAAGAATTTTTTTAAATATTTTTTAGCATAATTTCTGTATTGCTCTTAGTGAAACGAAAAAGTACGATTGAAAATTTTTAAAGGTTGTCTCTATAGAAAAATGATGAAAAATCCAAAAAATGGTCGTTATAAAACATATTGAAAAAGTTGAAAGATTTTGCGAAAAAATCTTTGAAATTCAGAAAAAAAATTATTGTCTAGCATTTTCAGAAGACTAATAGAATTTTGAAAAAAGCTCAGCAATTGGGAAAATTTCGGTAGTCATCAAAGGAACTTTGAATTTTTGCGTATGATTTCGAAAAGCTTTAGGTATACTTCAACCACATAAGTTTCGTTCTTTCAAAAATTTAAGTATATGATTCATATATGGATTTCAAAAAAATCGCCAACTTTTTCAAACCACAAAATACAACACAAAACGCGAAAAATGATTAAAAATTTGAAATTTTTGCATTATTCAAATTATTCTTAGAATTCCCAGAACTTATTAAAGAGTAACAAAATTGATATTTACAAAAACCGATAAAATATGTAAGCATGTCGGAGCTCGCGAACATTTACTTTTTTATGAAAAATATAGTAGCCATTTTTATTATAATTTATCAGATGTAATTTGATTATTATTTCGCCTACTCAGTTCTGATGTTTTTGTGTTTAATTTTTTCATACAATGGAAGATAAACAATTAATAACATTTTGAAAAGTTTTTCAAGATTTGAAAACATCAAAAAATTTTGCAAAACACAAACAAATTTTCCCAAAGTTGAAATGTTTTTGCTTCTTATAAAATTGTT